>SDVV010010856.1:0-16077 GCA_016164225.1 Gammarus roeselii
CATGCTGAGCTCACGCCTCATGCTGAGCTCACACCTCATGCTGAGCGCACGTCTCATGCTGAGCGCACGCCTCATGCTGAGCTCACGCCTCATGCTGAGCTCACGCCTCATGCTGAGCTCACGCCTCATGCTGAGCTCATGTCTCATGCTGAGCTCACGCCTCAAGCTGAGCTCACGCCTCATGCTGAGCTCATACCTCATGCTGAGCCCATGCATGCTGAGCTCACGCCTCATGCTGAGCTCATGCCTCATGCTGAGCTCACGCCTGACGCTGAGCTCACGCCTTGTGCTGAGCGCACGCCTGATGCTGAGCTCACGCCTGATGCTGAGCTCACGCCTCATGCTGAGCTCACGCCTGATGCTGAGCTCACGCCTCATGCTGAGCTCACGCCTGATGATGAGCTCACGCCTCATGCTGAGCTCACGCCTCATGCTGAGCTCACGCCTGATGCTGAGCTCACGCCTTATGCTGAGCGCACGCCTGAGTTACGCCGAACGCGCTATTTTTTTACGAGCTGAAGAACGACTGGTTCACAGAAGTGCACAAACGCTCGAACGGGCGAGTAAACTCGGAATGCTGAAACCATGTCGTGACAAACAAACAATACAATCATATTTGAATGAGTTCAAAAGTAATTTCATGCATGCAGATGTTCGACTAGACGTATTCATAACAATTTATTTTTATTCCATGTTCCATAGTTTACATGGAGGCATCGCATGTTCATTTTTCGATGGTTAAAGCACTCGTTGGTGAACTTCAAAAACTGCTTTCCGTTCAGTAGCAGAAGGCGCGGAAAAGGGCCCATTTGCACTACTAAGACGGGCGAGCGTGAGTGCATGCAGGCCATGTCATGGTAACCCAAGGAAGCAAAAGGCGATACGCCTCCCGGTCAAGCTACGGGGTGACACGTTACAGCCGACCATGACAACCCGATTCTCATCAACAACGTTAAAATTTGGTAGCTTCAACTACAACATTTCATTTGCCAAAGTTAATCTGCGATACAAACCTTAAAATATAAAAAATCCTCAACTAGAAGGAAAAATAACTAAAGATGCTAAAAAAACAGCTTGAAAACATGCTAAGCCCTCTTTAAACGCCTCGTGACCAAAAAGCAATCAATCTTCAGGTGATCATTATGCGCTGTCAACAGTGCATCAAGTATTCGTTCGAGACTTTTTTGTATTAAACTACAGCATAGTGTATTACAACAATGAACGGCGATTAGTGAAAAATTCATGCCGTAGGAGAAAATGTGCCTACAAAATCTCAATTAACATTTCAATGTGGAAACAATGATTTGAATTTATTCAGAAAACTTGTTTCTAAATAGAATGTATGCAAACAAACCGATTCACAATTGCCAGGCTACACTCATGTCGCAATCGTAAATAAACTTCATATATTTTTATTTCATATCTATTCTTTTCCAAATATTACAGGCTTAATTTCTGACTCAATCTGGAAAGAATAAATATAAGGTTTATGCACACAGAGTACCCAAGCTCGACTGTTTTTTCAATGGGAGTACATTTTCACCAAAGATAAAAATGCTGTGAGATCGTGAGGCCTTTCACTTAAAGGAGTCGTGTACAAATTATCTCTGCACACCTGCATGGTCGCATGATTTTTTTCCAACTCGCAATAGCTTTCCCGAATAAACATCTCAGGGAAGTAAAGGAATGAATCCGACGATGAATTCAGATTCGAAATACTATGAATAAAACCACCTGGATATTTACACCTGTGATTTAACGATACCGAGGACATCCGCGTCTAAGCTACCTCCTAGTGCAGCACTCTCAGCGTTGACCTTTAAAGAATCTTTATATGTTACTTTTAAGAATCTTTGTGAGTCGGCTAAGTTTCTGGGTGTAATTGGGTATCGGAGAATCTCCTTCACTAATCAAATTGATCATGTCAGGCAGAGTATATCGAAGTCATGTGGTATCTGGAGAAAGTTGTCACCCTTCGTTCCTGCGAGTGTTACTCTATTTCTCATGTGTACCCTTATTTACTCTATGGTATTGACGTTTGGGGTGCCTCTGCTAATACTAAAGTAAATAGACTATGCTCAATCCAAAACCAATGTGTACGGCTCGTCTTATGTGACCTTAGTAGTTCTATTGAGGAAGTTTATAAAAAGCTCCATTTACTCAATTTAAGTGATATATATAGTATTTTTTGTACGGCTACATTTTTTCCAGTACTACGTTCTTAGAAGAAATA
The DNA here is from genome assembly GCA_016164225.1 of Gammarus roeselii. NCBI lineage: Eukaryota > Metazoa > Arthropoda > Malacostraca > Amphipoda > Gammaridae > Gammarus > Gammarus roeselii. The sequence goes on from SDVV010010856.1 coordinate 2,234, forward strand.
GTTTTTGTTGCTGATAAAAAATATGAAAATATAATAGTTCATGACTACAATACTAGATTTCGTTGCTTAAATAACCTTAACTCTTTAGCTGTAAATGTCTCTAGGTTCTGTGGTTTGTTTGTGTATCGGGGAGTAAAGTTTTGGAATGATATCCCACTCGAACTTGAACAGACTCAAAATGTCTGACAATTCAAACGTAGGCTGAAATGTCCGATGTTGTCGTAGCAAAATCCTTGGGAGAGCACTCTCATGAACATCTTTATAAGACCAGTGTTTTTATTCACTTACCAAAATAGTCTTTGGCATGTCCTGTATCAACTCTTAACTAGCTCTTGATATGCGCGTTGCTCCTTTTTATGAATTTTCTCTAATTCTGATTTGTTCCTACTTCCTTGTGCCCACATAGTTTTCGAACAAGCTAAGGGCTCAGAATAAATGTTTTCCTTGACTGGCTTGTGTTGTAATTTTCCAGGGTCCTCTATGAACGTCGTAATTGATTTAATAACAAGTATTATTATTATATTGCGAGAAAGGACTACAATTTCTACGGGATCTGCTAAGATGAACTGGAAATTGCATGGAATACGCTATCACTGCAAGCTAAGTGCCATTGGGGAAGAACACAGGCAAATAAAACACAGTCGAAATAGATAAATTTGTATTTTTCACGCTAGAGTCTGAACGTTCGTTATCAGTCGTTGTATCAGTAGCTATCACATCACGAAAATGAAAGTGCACACTAAGATAGTTTAATTCAGTTATTTATTTGTAGAAGTTTCCAAGTAGTTCAGATGCAGTTTGAATGACGTTTATCCAAACAATCTTCCATGAGTTCACAATATTATCAACATTATTGAACAAAGTTCATTTCGATTTCAATTCTGTGACTAGTTTCACCAAAGGTAATAAGTGAGTAGGACCCACAATGTTCAACACCAAGAATTTAGTGTCAATTTATTCCACTCTGAGATTATTATATGATTAGGGTGATGTTAAATTTTTTCAGGCATTTCTTCAATTAGCTGTTTTTTTTTATCACCTTTCTGAACCTAATCATAATAGAATGGATGAACCTAATGTTATGGCAAAATAATTGAAACACCAAACACCCAGTTATTTTTTTATAGGTTCAAACTCTCATCATAACGGAATACGGCAGGGTTTAATTCACATATGATTTACAATGTAGGATAAACAGTAGTGGTTTCACAATAAGGCGGTTTTGATTATCGAACGTCATGAAAATTCATTTTGAAAAATATCTAATCAAAATTGTTCTAAACGACGCCTAATTTTGGCCCCTAACTTTAGAATGAGATAACAAATTGCCAATGGCATTGGAACTCTTAGTGACAGGTTCAATTAAATAGTAGTGATTCATATTAATCAATTTAAAGTGATTTATTTTCAGTTTTGAGTCACTCTCAGCCAGTCACTTCGCGTCTAAAATAAACTTTGTTAGGCACTTTGGAGCACTTTCAGAAAAAAATAATCAAATAATTACTATTGGACAAATTCAGTTTTCTTAAGTACTTTCAAGGCACGTTTTTCCGTTAAATAAAATAGGAAACGCGCATAAAATCGCAAGGGATTGTTTGCAGTTTTGTTCAGAAAAATTAGCGCCCTTCATTGACCAAGTTTTAGCTTTCCCAACGTGATTGATTTGAGCCCCATTTCCACCGGAGCCTCAACGTGAGTCATAATAATTTCCCACCGTGAGTTGATGAACAATAATCAGAGAGACGAGTTAGGTTATTGTTCAACTCTGTTCCAGGATTGGCCAATATAAGATCTGCCCCTAATAATCTGTCTTCCTAAATAAATAAATAAACAATCCATCTGAAGATCATGTCTTAAAAAAACGATTTCATCTCATGCCACAACGAATTCCTGAATGATCATTTTTAGAGGTTCTTATTTCATTTCCAACGTGTTTTACAAACAAAGGCGCAAAATTAATTTATACCTAAGCAACACTATACGATGAACATTTGGATTAGGTCTAAATGCAAGGAGCTACTGAAACAATTTCAAACTCTTGCAAATTTGACTTTTAGAAATTGGTCCCTTTATAAACATCAAAGAAATTCCGCCTGCAAAAGCGATTACCCAACAGGTTGAGATTGAATTCGAAATTCAAAAACAGTTCATAAATATTTGGTTACTGCGTTCAATACTGTAACAGTTACGTTACTGCAAACAGAACCAAACTTCAAGTCGGTTGGGGCCGACATAGAACATCCAGAGTTCGATGCCAAAACAGTTCTCTCCGACAGATTTTCAATCATACTTCTCCTAATATGGCATTTCTCCACACAGAGCAGCAAAACGAAATGTAAAGGGCTAATGTTCTCAGTGTTGAAGCACACAAGCAACCTTTTCCTGGAGAGTTCTGCAGCAGTTCACGCATTCAGGCGTTTTTTTACGCCACAAGAGCTGGCGCTAAGCTACAACAACAACGTTTCCAGGTAAGCACCGATAGCTTCGCCTCGCAAGCAGTTCAATGATTATTACCTTCATGAAATTGGATGAAGGTAAAATGGACACGTGCACATAGACATTGTTGTAACCAGTCACAAAGATCAAACAGAATGTGGAGGAATCGCTCATAAACTATGCGGAGGATACTAGACATGTATACCACCGGTGAACATCTTGCTAATAAAAGTGATGACTATATACTCTAAAAACGATAAAGCTATTGAATTATTGCCGTCGAATTTGTTTTATTGGAGTATTATTGAAGTCCAAAGACTGGTCCATCAGTAAACGCTCATTTCATGCCATCTTTTATGTAGAGCAATTCTACGCGTCTATCGTCAGATCTGATCAAAGTGCTGTACATTTGTTGTGCAGTATTAGTAAGTATAGAATATGTAGGACTGGAAATGTATTCCTTTCAGTAAAATATAAAGGTTAGCTTGAGTCTTATTCTAGGGATAGTACAAAAGTTTTCCTTATTGCTAATAGGACTGAGAATGAGGTTAGAACAGCTGCCCTATCACCAAGGCATTGGAGTCTTAGAACGCCTTCTCGAACGGGAATTGTTCCATCAAGGTATCTAGCATTTGTTCCCTTTAAATAAATACCGACACTAGTTTGACATTAGGAGGGATGGTAAGACTTCACTGCATTAGGTTATAATCACGCACAGAAGTCTAATTTTGTCTACAAGCAGTTCCGAGGAGCTGGTGACGAGCCTTCACTGAAACGAGGCACAAACCAATTGTGGCGCTAAATGTAATGCTCAACTTCGATCATCTCGTTCATTTGTGTAGAAGCCGGCATTCAAAATCTATAAACATAATACTAGGTTTCATTAAATCGCCAGGGTTAGCAGAACAGGAACGTTCGTTGTAAAAGGGAATGAGTTATAGAAAGAGATTTGATCTGGGCCTCATTTCCACGGGAGCCTCAACTTAGAAAAAGATTAGGGTTTAATGAATGCAACAGAGAAGACTTTCTGAACTTGCCTCGAATTCTTGATTGGATTTCATTGGAGTAAGAGTTTTCCAGCGCGTTGGATTCAATAGCCCCATCACTAGTTAGTAAAGGGCAGCGACCTGAACCAATACCTTGGTGAATGGTGATCTATTTTAATTTGACAAATCCTTGATTGGCTGTTGTGGGGAGTTCGGGGAGAGATTGTAGCGTGGCTGGTGTATCAGGGTTCGTGACCACTCTGCATTACTCATTTTACAAGCTGAAGTGTGCATTAATATTCAATGACGATAGGTTTTGTCAGCCATGACCTATGAAGATTTCATAAATTATAAAGCTAAGGCATTTGGATACAAAATAAAATTTCAAACATGAAATTTTTGCTAATTAATTTCTAAACGGACTGAGAATATTATATTTGAATGGAACACTTTATTCAACATGATTTCTATATACCAAAAAATGTATCCGTAACCGGGTTTGAAATTAGGTTTGCACGCAACGTTATCTACGAATGTTTCCACTGGCACTCGAATGTTGCTGTAGGCCATTTGATGAACTCATTTTTTTTTATTACTCAGAGTAGCAGGGCGACCTCCTACGAACAGGTCTGTTGAAGTGGCCGATTCTGAACCTATGAAGTGCCGCTGTTGGGCTAACCAAGAGAGCAGTCGACACGATTGCTGGAATTTGGTAGAAACATCAGTCTCGCAATCTGTTTCAACGCTTTTATGCAAGACGAAGAAAATTTGAAGAGCTGCAACGTAAAGTGAAGCAACTACAGTGTTTTGTGTATATGTTCGCTTCAGAAGCGTATCCCACACTACTGTAGTATAATATCTTTGTAAAGGGGTCAGAATAGCAGGTCAAGTAAGAGTGACGCTCGGATGGGTTATCCGTCCGGGGCTCACTCAATTCAAATAAGAAGTGGAGGATCGTCTCAAACGGATTGCTAGTGGACACGGACTAAAGCACCTTCGGCACTATGGGGATGGCTGGAGCACCCATAAAAGAGCAATCCGAGATTCATTGTTTTGATGTCAGATACTTTCTTTAAATCGTGTCCTTAATTGTTTTGGTTTATCTATGGTGCCATAAGAATTGGGCTTCGTTTCCAGTGGGATGGCAACACCTCTGAGTAGTCACTATCGCTTCTGAATACACAGCACAGGATGGTTTAGGGAGGGAGGGAGCACTTGGAGTCTGTCGCTAAAGCTAGGCTAGGAACACGTCACCATGGTTACCACAAAAACGGAAAAAAATGAAAGAAAAAAAACGAATAAACAAGTAAATGGTAAACTATAAAAATAGGGTTGATAAAAACGGATGAAAGTAAACAAATGAAACTGAGTAAAAATATATTTGACATGAAAAAGAAAGATGGACACAATATAATACCCACAGAAGCATAAACGTTACTCATAAAAAAGGAAGATGGAGAAAAATCATGGACAATCATGAAAACATTTAAACAATATATGGCCACTAACAAGCAACAACTAACTACGGAAATGCTGATTACAGTGAAACTCACGTATAGTGGGGAAAGGCTGGTTTAAATGTTTCAAAGTGTGATTTGGAAAACAAGTGTAACCTATTTGACAATTAAGAATTAACATTGTAAGAATTAAATAATGAAAAATTAAAAATGATCAGAATGAGGGAGAAGCTTACGACCTATGCGGGAGGACTGCTGCAGGGTTTCACTAGGGGAGGGTGAGGGAGGTCAACTGTTGACCGACGAGTTCATTAGAATCATCCTTAAATCCTTACGAAGAACTCAATATTGAGTCACAATGGTTACGAGCTTTGACGCGAGCCCACAGTGTCATAGAGCCTAAGGGCATTACAGCATTTACGCGCTTGGATACAAGACCACAGAGATCCCGCCTCGTAAAGCCCACATCCCCTGCACCTCCTCCCCTGAGAGTTTCCACACACCGACTGCCCGCACCTTACACGTTAGGGTTCTGTACACACACACACACACGCGCACACCAGTTCCTGCATTACAGTTCGCGCCACAGCCACCACTTGGGGCAGGAAGAGGAGAGGATGGCCTCTGTCTCCGTTGCCCCGTACACTAACGAATACAACATCATCATGCCAATGTTCTTCACCTGATCAGAACAGGGTCGGCCCCTTTTCCGGAGCAAGGCAGAGGACGAGCCTCTTGACCTCTGTAGTTTCATCTCTTGTACTAGTCTATCTGAAATAATCTTCATCTACCCGCACGGTTTCCTTGCTATCACTCTTAGAAAGGTTTGGGAATCAACAACATTATCATTACTGAGATATAATAATTAAGTTGTTAGGTCTCTACCAAACAAAACACTGAAAAATCTCATCTTTTCCTGTAATAATTCTCTTGTTAGCTTTAACTAAGATTCCAAGAAAACGTTTCGTGATGCACCACGCCTACCACTTTAACATTTCCTTAGCTTAAGTGGTGTTGGTAGAGAGGTGCTTAAGACGAGAGAGGTGACAGAGAGGGTGTTGCGCAGTTCATGCGCCAGCGATTGTGAACTAATCAACGCATGTTTTATGACCGCCAAGCGTCACTGCTAAACAAGAAGTAGGTACTCTGCAGAGAAAACGCTCAGTCACCATCAATTACATTTATCTACAGATGACTGGCGCGGGGCCTCGTTGAGTGTAGGTTAATTAGTAGCTCAAAGCCACAGATGATGCCGCTATTGGTCGATACTTTAATAGGTTTGCTCACCGACTGCTCGTTGCGAGACCACACGATTGAAACTGTTACTCTTGTCTTACAAACTTATTATCTCCTTACATGATAGGCTAGGTAATGGAAGAACAGAAACGCTTGGAGCTTTTCCAGGAACTTTCGTTGCTTGAAACTGAAACGGTAATCTCAAATAAAATTGGTATTCAGACAATAAACTCACGAGGGTATAATCCTATTTGAGGGCATTAGTTTCAACTGAGAAACGAGTGAAACCTATTCCAGGCTTGCCAACCGATGGCTCTCAACTTCTTTCAACTCCTTACTATAAACGATACACGTACTAGCTACCTAATTAACAAATGTAAAACAATCTTTGTTAACAACTTTTAAAAAAGGTTTGAAAACAAGTTGAGCATTTACCTACTTTAAACATCATAACATTCGAGCAAATACTGCAGTTGTCTATGTACTCATTTGTTTAAAATCTACATTAAAACAGTTCACCACATATCATCTATACCCTAGCCACAACAGGTTCAACAAACAGCTGCCTAAGAGTAAAATCTCTCACGTCTGCTCTCTAAGTGTTAAGGGGTAAGCCTAGAGGGGCATTTATTAAGTACTAAGTGAGTGAGCACTGAAGCCACTCACTTAGTACTGTGAGTGAGCACTGAAGCCACTCACTTAGTACTGTGAGTGAGCACTGAAGCCACTCACTTAGTACTGTGAGTGAGCACTGAAGCCACTCACTTAGTACTGTGAGTGAGCACTGAAGCCAGTTATTCAAGGCTAAATGCTGATATCAAATTATCCTGGTTCTGTCGTCAGTTCTCAGTACAGCATAAGACACTTAAAATAGGCTTGTGTGTTGCTCAGTAACTACTACAACGATATAGTTAGTAGCGGTCACAAGTCCATGTCCTTCCAGTGCCGGAATAGCTAAAAAGTAACAACAAATGGGCATCCATGTATGAGATCTACTAAAAGTGGAGGGAATCTAACGCATGAGAACAAGCAAGAATGAAAAGTATAGACAGTCTGATAATAATTGTTTGAACTAATTTATATAAAGAGAAGTGTGAAGGGCGCCTTGCCGTAGGCCGCCCTCCTTTTAGGGGGCATCGGCGTTGTGTCGGTATCTATAAACAAAATATTCAAACCCTTCTTATAATGGTTGATAAAATATATGTATATCTCGCTTACTGGATCGATGCTTTCGATTTCACATGACCCAGCCGGTCTTTTGAAGTCGCACACTTTCCAATCACACATAATGTCGACATAACACTGACCAATAAAATTTGCATTCAGCCTTTAAAACCTTGAATCGGAGAGTTTCCTGAAGCTGTTGGAATTCAGAACCAGGGCATTTAAGAGGTATTTATGATGAGGCCATCAGACATCGGATACCTCGCTTGTATGGAGAGACGACTCTCTTCATTTATCTAGAGACGACTCCACCCTCACTAGTCTAGAGAGACGACTCCACCCTCACTAGTCTAGAAAGACGACTCTCTTCATTTGTCTAGAGAGACGACTCTATCCTCACTTTCCAAGATCTCAGATTCGCATGATATGCTTTAAAATTTATTGTGGTCTTTCGAAGCACGTTCTCTAAATGTAACGGATCAGCCCCATCGAGAGAAGGACGGTATTAAGGCTACGTAAGGCATCGAGCAGGATCCCAGGAGCAGTTCCGAAGGCACCACATTACGGACGGCGGTGAGCGACCATGAGTCACTCTTAAATTCTGCGAGAGGTGTCTGTAGTTTCTAGTAAGGCATTCCAGTCGCGGTGGTAGACGACCACATTGACTATCTACTTAAATAAAGACAAGAATTATACACTTAGTCATTTAGGTCATTTCTAATAACAAGTAGTTAAAGTTTTCAAAATTGGATACGTACGACATAACGTTTATAGTAAAAACAGGAGTAAATATCTCATTTCTTTAGTAGATAGTCAGCTAAAAATTCATTTAGTATTTTAATAAAAAATGACTAATTACAAATTAGCTAGAGAATTATACAATGGTCAAAAGGCTTCCTATTGTAACTGAAAACACATAGATAATTAAAATTAGCTACAGTTGCTCAGAACATTGATCATTCAACTTTGTTATCAGCTAACACCTTCGGCATGTAACATGCCATCGAGTCACAAAGCGATGGAATTTAAGCAAGGCACATTGGGAACATGGATCGTCAGATTAGACGTGAGCACAACGCCTTGAAACCACCGATAAATATTGAGGGCCGCAGCTTTCATACGGCTACTCAATGACGGATCAGAGACCGTACTGCGCACGTATTGGATAGTGTTAGTTAGAGTCGTGGGGAACTTTCTGATGAGCGGTACTTAGGGACTCAACACTCAATGCAAATATTAATATGCTTTTGTTGGCAATTCACAAATGGGTAACTCAATGCGTATAATTATGCGCGGTTGTTGTAAGCAGTTTACTAACAGACGATCTCCTAACGTACACAGCCAAGCTATTCGACAGGAGACATTAAATTGATGCTAGGAATAGAAAGGTCTTCTTCCAAGAGGACGAAGCTTAAAATTAGGTCAAAGTCGAGAGGCTCGATCGGAGTAGATCGGTAATGTAATCTAAGAGGTAATGTTTGTGACCAATGAAATGTTAGTGAAATAGTAACACTAAAGTTTACTACACTAACATAATCAAAATATAGCAGCGTAAATCGAGGTTCCCCTCACAGTAGTCAGCAATTATTAGCTTCGCTGCAATGGAGATGTTATAACAAAAGAGAGTACACTATTAACTCAGGTTTATGAGACGACATAAACAAAGGACTCTTTCAACACGTGACGTACCACAGGATGACAACGGAAGCTTGCAAGTAAACGAAGGTGGAAAAAACTGTGGAAAATGAGTTGCGGCACTGTTGTCAGTAGCTACCGCCTTTGAGGGGACTAACACCGCAGTGATGAAGATTGTAACTGAATGTTTGACAGCGTCCAGGACACCTACGGAAGCAAAAAGGAGCCGCGGAAGGCGGCTGTTGCAGACTGTAAATGTTAAGGCGCTGAAAAGAAGCCACTTGGATGGCGTCGACAAAGATGGAAACTGCAGGGAACCGAAGGGGTGAGACATGAATGAGATACAAAAGGTCAAATTTAAAACATCCAAGAGTCAAGCTTCTTTAATGTCGCTTTTAATTATTAATTAAAGATTGAAAAATAAAAACACGTTAATAAAAAATCACACAACCTTAGAAGAGATTTATAATCTTTCTTAATTAGTATCAGCTTAATTTGAACTCTATTTATTTGCTACAGGTCCGAGAACAAGAAAGCTGCCAGCACTTTGGCAGCCGCCAGCCCTTCGGACCGACAAGTGAACAGCTAGAATTGCCTGAAACGCATACAAGAAAGGCAGTTCGTTGCAGCCAACTTCCTTCACGGGTCATTTCATAGTCTAAGAGACCATCCCCTTTGCTAAGAGCTAGCGCGAACTGAAAGCAGGTCGCAACAGCTGCCGGATAAGAACGAGGTCACGAAAAGGACAGGGCTAAACTCCCTCTTAGGTGCAGCTGCTGCCATCGCATCAGGCAGCGGGCGCTTTACGCTAAGGCTACTTAACGTAACGCAAAATGGATCAAACCTGTGTAAGGCTGCGACACAGCGTACGTGGATCATCGATAAAGATGCCTTTCACAGTGTACGCTGACAACCGGCTTGTAACATGTGACATGAAGCCAGTTCCAGCAAACCTTGTCAGATGAAGCGCCTTCTCATGTCCATGAAGAGATGCAGTTAGAGCAAGGCACGTCAAAAAGGCCACGATATTATACACAGAGGCAGACACTTTCTTCAAGGTGACGTTTGCTATGAACAAGGCGGTTTTAACACAACCAGTCTCTATTACAAGAGCCCTTCTACTCTAGCTTTACCAACGAGTAGCTAGCTAATGCTAACCAGTTATTTGGCCTAAGCATAAACACGATGAAACACATCTCTAGATCAAAGCCTACGCTTCAGACTTGTCAATACGCTTCAATGGAGTAGAGAAATTAAGACTTCCGCATCAAGCCGTACCGATACACTAGCTTTGAGTTGAGACATTCGTCAGAGGCATTGAGAACTAAGCTCTGCTTCTGTTCTAAGCTGAGCAGATAGCCTTAGTCCTCTCAAGGCCCTCGACAATCAAAATACCGTACGTTTAACGCCTAGCTTTCAAGAGCAGTAACGGTGGCTTGTAAACACTGCTGACGTTGGTATCTAAGTAGCTGCACTTTTCGCTACACCTTCAGACTTTGAGCACAATATGTAAGTAGCTGCCTAACGAAACAGAATCTCGCATCGAAACGTGTGTGGAAGAAAAAAATATGATACACATGAAGCAAGGCTGTTGTAATAACTGACGGTAAATAGTGAACTAAAAATTAAATGATACTACTGATAGGCAATTATAATAAGCTACCTAAATAGCTGCTACCTTAACAATGAGCTGCCAGAATGAACAACACTGCTGCGTTGTAATGTCGGCCTCTTCTCGTCGGCCATGAACCCTTAGCTACAACAACCGACGAGGGTCAGCACCTTAGCAATCTCATCACAGTGGTCGCAATGGATGTACTTAGTGAGGTGCATCTGTGGCCCGCTCAGGCCACAGGCAGACCTGCAACGAGCGCTTGAGAGTGGGCGGCATAATAGAGCGACACAACTGACGATGTTGGATTATTTACAATGACGGACACAACGACACAAGATAATTATGCGCACACCGCATGCCAACTCATATGCTAGCTACCAGCACAGAGCAGCAACATGCTTTAGCCCCACCGAGTGACACCAACTAACTTTGCATTGATACGATTAAGAATTTTACCACCAGTACAGCATTCGCGTCAACCATATACGTTAATATTTTTCTAGCTTGCATTGCCACGCCCAATGGAAAATACTGTGAAGATATCTATATATTGTTCATCTACCAACATTAGTGTGCAGACAAGTAAAGACGCCAATGACTGAGTGGAACAAAACATTGTTTCAGTTCAAAGTGATCCGCGTAGAAAGGGCTCAGTGCACAGTAGCTAAGAACGGTTGGTAAGACAGTGGTCGGTATCATCAACAACAGCCATTGGGTAGTAGAAATGTATGCCGCTGACTTTGAGGCGCTCCTGCGCCAATAAGAGACAAGTAGTGGGTGTAGTCGGTGGTGGTTCGACGGTTGGCTGAGAGGGAGGTGTGCCGCATAGCGTCGCCGTGTGTCATGCGGGAGAGCTGGCGTGTCGTTAAGAGGGATGCTTCTACAGCCAGGTGTTGTCCATTCTGTTCGATCCTATGACTTCGCTTAAAAAGTCGCTCGGTAAGTCGCAGGGGAGCTGAAACACCAATGGAAGGATGGTTAGAGGGAGCATAGGAGGTGCGACACGATGCCAGACAGAATGAAATAGTGCTAAATAAAAAGCCTTCAAGATAAAACAGGATGGGCATTCAAATCGAAATGATGAATGAATGGAACTCACCTACAAAGCCCGTGCCTTGCTGGACTAATTACATTTGTTGACGAGTCAACGAGGAGGCCATTTCGACTAGTCAAAATGGCTTGTGCCAATCAACAAAAAAGCCAAAGCCAAATAGAGAATACATTAGTTTTCCACATGCCACTTCGAATGGTCAGCTCAAAGCACAGCTGTCGTCAATATCTTAGAGGCATCTCGTGCAGTCCCCGCATCGATTAAGAAATTGGTATTATATTACATTCCAATGAAATCTACTACACCACACAGAAGTTTGATTAGGCGCCAATAAAAGAATGGACAGTTGTGAGGTATTTAAATGAATACAATAATACTTGATGCATGAGCAAATAGCAAATCAAGTTTACCTGTGCTCGTTACAGCGTTCAGTTGATGCCACCTGCAGTGTTTATGGAGACTAACTTCACGAGCAGTGTTCGTTCCAGAAATTAGGTTCATTTGACTGGAATATTGCATTTGTTGCAGACTCTTTATCACCTACACTTGAAGCTCTGCAGATTGCACCACCTATCAATTAATAAGGATTGAAATAGTCTGGAATAGGTACAATAGATTGTCACAGATATCACCTCAGACGACATCGCACTCAGGACAGAAGGATCTGCTCCTCACGAGTTGGCCTTAGCAGTGTGCACGGTGGGAGCTCAGTCACTCAGCTAGCTGCTCACGTTTATGGTGGGTCCGTCCATCCACTCACTTACTCACGCTAAAGGTGGTCTCGATCACTCAGCTAATCACGCTTATGGTGGTCACTACCACTCACCTACTCACGTTAAATGTGGCATCTACTTTTCAGTTAGCTACTTACGTTTATGATGGCCAATACCACTCATCCATTCACGTTTCTGTTGACCGCTACCACTCATCCACTCACGTGTATGGTGGCCACTACCACTCATTCATTCACTTTGAAGGTGGCCACTACCACTCATCCACTCACGCTCAAGGTGGCCACTACCACTTATTCACCCACGTTTATGGTGGCCACTATTACTCATCCACACACATTTATGATGGTCACTACTCCTCATTCAATTACGTTTATAGTGGCCACTACCACTCATCCATTCGCGTTTATGGTGGTCACGACCACTCATCCACTCATTTATAATGTGGCCACTACAACTCATCTACTCACGTTTATGGTGGGTACGAGGTCTTCAGAATCCATGGACTCGAGGTCATTGGCCTCCATCATGGGAGGGGCGGGTGAGGGCGTGACGCCTGCAAGACGGGCTTTGGTAACGCGCAGAGAGAGGGTAGTGGGTTAGTGTGGGGGTTAAACCGGAGGGAGGGAAAGGAAGGGGCCTAGAAACCATCACCTTCATACCCAATGACACCCAATTAGCCAAGCAGAAAGCAGAGATGGAGATTTTAGAGAGAGCAGAGTAATGTTTTGCTTACAAGAGATCTGTTGGGGATAGATACAAGTCAAAAACGTTATCTTTTAGGGAAGTTTCCTTTTCCAACGCTGCCTTTAATTCGACATGAAGGTTTGAAGTTCCAAGTTACTGCAGACCAAATGAGAAGTCACAGTTCAACTGCAGAAATCTTCTCCACTTCATATAACACAAATAGACATTTTAAAATAGAAACATGATGATATATAAAAACATACACATACCCATATATATCACAGACTGGTGGACTGGGTGTCGGCGATTGACAATCGCAGATGCGAATATTATAAGTGGCATCTGAGCAGATGCGGATATCAAATGTAACATCTGAGAGTATGAGGATATTATATGTAACATTTTAGCAGATGCGGATATCAAATGTAGCATCTGAGAGGATGCGGATATTATATGTAACATCTTAGCAGATGCGGATTTCATATGTAACATCTGAGCAGGTGCGAATACTTCAATAATGGCATCATGTTTGAACGAGACAATAAATCCGATTAGCAAATTTGCTTTCTATTACGAATTACCAAACTTGGTATATTCTTTCGATCTGTGCTAGTTGAAAACTTATATTATTGGAAATTTTTCAATACAACAATAAATTATTATGCGTTAGCTACTGAGATATCTTTGACATTAGGTTAATTCAACTTTTATTACTTTTGTATTGAACATCTGCAAAATATACGCATCCGCCCGTACGCGGATGCGAGAAGGAAAACAAATCATGAATGTCAAATGCCACGGAAGCCGGATAACCAGCAGATAACTAATATATTTGCATATACAACA
>SDVV010010857.1:0-16077 GCA_016164225.1 Gammarus roeselii
GTGAGTGGAGAATGGTTGTGAATGGTTGATTTTGACGCTGCTCCGATGTGCTTTCCCGCCCTTGGCATCCCGCTGTCGGAATGGTCGTGGGTGGGGGGGGCCCGGCCATTATGACGCGGCGGGGGTAAACCAGTGAAAACTGTGGGCCCTGCTGCTGACGACGGTTCCTCGGTACATTCGGGACCCAGAGTGTAAGTTGAGGGGCTACCGGCCGGACCCTTTAGCACAAAAGGGCTAAGTTGTGTGAATGTGAGCGTGTGAGGGAGTGAGGTGCGCCTTGCCGTCGGCCACCCCCCTTTCTGGGGGATGCGGCCTAGTGTCTGTATCTGTCTGTATCTGTATGATTGACAGACAAACCCACTGGCCTGAAATCTGCCCTATCAAAGATGCACGAGCAGAAACAGTCTGGGAAGCTTTCCTTACCACCTGCATCTCACGCTATGGTTGCCTCATCAGCATCATCACAGACCGCGGTCCTCAGTTTGAATCAGCATTGTGGACCAGTCTCATGGAAACCCTTGGTTCGATGCAAATCAGGACCACCGCTTACGATCCTCAGGCCAATGGCCTGATCGAAAGACTTCACCGTCGAGTAAAGGATGCATTAAAAACACAGGCAGATCCTCACCACTGGGTGGAAAAACTTCCACTCATCCTCCTAAGCATGCAAACCGCAGTAAAAAAAGACATCGGCTACACATCAGCAGAACTCATGTTTGCTGTAAACTTGCGACTTCTATGCGACCTGTTGGTCAGAAACCGCAATCCTGCACTGACTGACATCACTGAGTACAACCAGAGATTCCAAAGCTTCATGAACGAAGTTGGTCCGGCACAGCCCCGACCAATTCAACCAGCAGAGGGGCATCTCGACCCCAAACTCAAAACAGCGACGCACGTCTTTGTCCGCATCGACAGAGTACAGCGCCCGCTCAAAGCACCCTACTAAGGACCGTTTGAGGTAGTTCAACGTACACCGACACACTACACCATCAAGCGAAGAGACAAAACCGACAATGTCCACGTCTCTCGTTTAAAAGCGGCACTTGGCATAGACGACGTTTTTCCCGAAAGACATTTACCTGTCACGATACAAATTGAAAACGTCCCGTCAACCACACCAGGCTCAGATGGAGTTCCCACACCAGGCGCAGCACGTCCAGAGGACCGGCACGTGCTACGAACCCAGACTACCAGGCAACCAGCAAATTTACCACCGCAAGCCCGCACAGGACGGCGAATACAAATAAGCCCACGACCTCAAGTCAAGTTGTTCACTCAAACCACCAGGTCTGGCAAAGCAGTTAGAGCACCAGACCGTCACAACGTGAAGCTAACGCTACGCACTTGGACGCCAGCCAAGTAGGGGAGAAAACAATTCTGCATCCCGGCTGCAGTCTGAATGGGGAGTGATGTAGAGGTTCTCAATTGACCCTACATTATCTTAATAACACTAAACGCATCATACGTGCATCACAAGCACCTATTGCTATTGGGCAATCTCATCTTTTGATCTCATTGCTTGTATCTCTCTGTAGGTAGCTACAACATTTCCGTTCAGCTAGTACAAAAGTGCTTCCAACCATGATGGCAGTGCAACAAATATTTATTTCGGGAAAATAAATACTTACACCCACGCTCAAAAAGCCATGAAACAATAATCAGAAAGAATAAATGTGTGGCGAGGATCAGAATCTCCACAGTCTACAGTCTACATCTACATTCTACAAGCTATAGGCTCTAGTCGCTGCAGTGCTACTGCGGTTGCAGCGCAACCAGAGGCAGTTGCCCTTTGGTGGAGGGATGATCACCGAAGCAGGTCGCACTCGCCGCTCTTGAAAAACGCTGAGGCAAGCTGCTGGCAGTGTGTAAACAATGGCATTGTTGACTGGAGAAGGCACGCTACAAGGTCATTGCAGGACATGTAGGTAGAGGTTAAAACAATAGACATTAATGATTGCGTTCATTTAAGATATCGCGAGTAGTTAAGGATAAGAGGTTGGTTCTAAGCCACTATGTTACGTGTAGTTTTTCTATGATGCGCCATTCGATGTTGGAGGGTCACCAAGGTGTTGCCAGGGGAGCTGTGGGCTGTGACGTCACATTTAGTCTATATAAGATCATGTCGACAGGTAACGAGGGCTTTTTGGGTGTTCAGCATGTGAAAGAGTCATTACGAAACGTACGTCTGCTCGTATTAGTCGTCAAGTCACCCCGCCGCATCGAAGTAAATCTCTTCTCCCGAGAACACAAATTTTTAAGTGTATCCACATCACTTCAAGAAGGAAAAATTATCGTCTTCAAAGCATTCTTCAGTAAAACAGTTGCCGACTTTAAGAAGGAAAGATTATCGTCTTCAAAGCGTTTTTCAGTAAAACAGTTGCCGACTTCAAGAAGGAAAGATCATCGTCTGCAAGCGTTCTTCAGTAAAACAGTTACCGACTTCAAGAAGGAAAGATTATCGTCTTCAAGCGTTCTTCAATAAAACAGTTGCTGACTTCAAGAAAGAAAGATTATTGTCTTCGAGCGTTCTCCAGCTGTAAAGATAATACGCGAAGGATCCACTACAAGGACAAGTAGAAGACCACACTAAAACGAGGAGAAGTCAGGAGTTGTGGAAACAACACGAGTGAGCACTTCCCGCTCTCTCCTTGCAACTTCCGACCCCGACTGTGTGACCCGGGTGAGCGCGTATGCAAGTAGGTCATATAAGTTGTGTTAGTCATATTATGTTACGTTGATATCGATCTTACTTAGATTGATCATGGTAGAGGTCGTATTATTGGATATAATGATAATCTGTGGCTGTAAGTATCCTCTCAATATATCTATTCATATGTGCACCCGAGTAGATTGATGTTAGAAATTGAGTGTTGACACTAGTGTGTGGGTAGCAAGCCTGAAAGCCAGTCTCAAGGGCTTCTCTAAGTTATTAAATACATATAGACATATATGTATGTGTTATTGACCCGCACATAGAAACAGCGTATAGAAATGTATATGTTAATATATCGTCTCCTGGACCCACTGAACTGAGTAGCTGGAGAGTGTCACTCTGGGTAAACACCCTCGACCTCTCCTGGGTCATGCGAACTCACAAGCCCGTCGGTCATTAATAAGTATCTATCGGTACATGATTTGATTGCCTTTGATTTCTTTAAATTGACTTGGCCGGCCACACAACTGGTGTCCCAAGCATGAGGAAGTGATACACATCACAAGTCACAAGTAAATCAGAGTGTGATTCTCTGTTTCACTGTTTCCTTCATTTCCATACATTACTGCGTCTATGTGTTGGTGTGGTAGGCGTGTGTTCAAACTACTGATAAGCATCAGGTGGAGTGTAGTGTAGATAGCTCACATGTGTGTGCAACCAGTGCAAGCTCAAGGACTGACCAGTCTCTCTCTCTCATTGCAAGTGAGGTAAACAGTGGTGCAGGGCTGAAAATTTAAGAGAAAGAAGAGCGGGGCGGCTGATAGAGCAGACGTACAATACAATTTCCTAAGTGGTACCATATATTTGTACAATATACAGAGAGAGAGAGAGAGAGATTGGGTCACAATCAATGCGAGCATCAAAACGGTAAGAGCTGCACTGGCGGTAGGCCAGAATAAAGTTGAGTCAATAGAGCAGACGCCGCAGCAGGGCTCGACAGCTTCGCGCGGTTTTATTGCAGTTCATAGGCATTTGTTGCTGTGCAGCGCGTTTTAGGTTACAGTGTGGGTATAATGGAAAAAATGAGAAAGTCGGTGAAATATTTTTAAAACATTGTGAATTAAGTGGTAGATAGTTAAGTGGAGAGTAGTGTCATTAAAATTTTATCAAATATGTGGCAAACATAAAATATTAATTGTTAGTTTTTGGACGATTCACGACGGTTGAGTGAATCATCATTGGAAAAGTTGGTACGTGATAGTCCGACGCAATTACAGGACCGTACCCGACTGTCTGGTAGGGTTAGAGATACTCGACGTGGTGGAGTGGTGGTTCGATTTAGACGTGTGAGTGGTACTTGGCAGAGTGAGTTATTGGAACGAGCGGACGCGAAGGCAAACCCTCCTGTTCCCACACTTCAGATTAACTTAATTCAAGGGAATAAGATACTTCGGTTCACAGGATGCCAGAGGGAGAGTGACCACATATCATGGTCCTTTATTATTCCGGTGAATGACGTCACCGCGCGGAATCATACCCGTTTGTCAGAGGTTATTAAATTTTGTGTTACATTATATTCTATACGTCTAGACTGTGATGTAGCAGTAGGTCAGTGGCCAGGAGAGGCAGTTCTTGTTGTTGCTTTGTACGTACTCTTTATGGCGTCTCGTTTGACTGAGTCAGCATACAGCAAGAACATGCGTGGCGCCACTGCGGCTAGTACGACTATAACCTTGACGGAGAATGTGTTGGACAAAGTGGGTGGTGCAATGACAGGAAAGACGGATGCACATGACACGAGGCAGGTGTCCTTCCGCATTTTCAGTGAGAATGAGGGGTTGAGACAGACAGTAAATGACTCTAGGGATTAAATGACAGGGAGTCATATGATGTCATGGGGATCAATGCGATCCTCCAGGGTCCAGGTAGTTACAGGGAGGGAAGACAGGTATCATATAAAATAGTCTATAACCCTGGTCGCCGTGGTTTTCCCTCACGGACTCGAAGTAACGGTGGTGGTACTCGTGGTAGAGAAAATACTCGAAGAGGTATGGGTGTTAGGCCTTCCCAAATAAATTAATGTGGTGGTGGTGATAGAGGATACAATCAAAGAGGTTCAGCCGTGAGGCCCTCTTCAGTAAATATGGTTAGTGGTGATACAACTAGTCAGGACATGGAAAATCCGTATTTGGAGATAGTCCCGTATGAGGGAGAAGCCGAGGAAGGCTATGAAGCGAATCAGGTGGGATATTCGGAAAGGAGATGTAAATGCAAAGGCACGGGACATACCCTGGACGACTGTCGAAATGCTCCGAATCAGCATGTGGAGTGTTTCAGCTGCGGCAGGTTCGGGCATTTTGCGATGAGATGACCCGATAAAACCAAAATGGGAACTATAAGAAGTTCGAAGCAGATTCTTTTTCAGGGAGGCTCGGCACAAAGAAGGCCCAGCTAGCCTCAAATCTCCCTGATGTCTCTGTTAGTTCGATAGACTCTAATTGCCTCTCCAAATTGGGAGAGCAGCATTCAGCGTATGCTTCCAAGAATACTGTAGCGGGACTGATCACCTAGTTACTTGGTACGTCGACGGTTAAGCCTCTGAATTTGTATAGTCTCCTGTCATAATGGTTGGGTGTTCGTGTCGCTCTGGCTCAGGACAGGAGAGGCGACAAAGACTTGTCACCGTGGGGAACCTGGCGTACAAGAAGAAAAAAGGAACACTTTACGTACAGTTGTTGTAGAACTTGTAGAAGGCCTTAAAAAACTGAACTCAGCTAAAACAACACGATCAACGATACTGATCGCACACAAGAGTGCAAGGTGCGCTAGAATGTGAGCATTACCTTAAGAGCCTGTAGTTGCCTCCGATGGAGGCTGAGTGCGGGTTTGCGTGGCGGTAGTGCCTGAGCCTCTGGCCTTGCAGACACGTGATTGGCTACAGCCAGACTGGGCAGACTGCTGATGCGATTGTGCCAACTATTTGCTATTTCCAATGCAAAACTTCTCTCAATACGTTTTAAACTGTATAGATGTTGCTATTTGAACTAAGGCTAGAGAAGGGCAAAAAATATTAATATAATTTATCTGTAATTCTTAATTTAAAAATTATCCTTCAATCACGAACTTAGCATTTCAAGATCCATGTGCCGCTTCCCAGATGCTGATTAGCTTCGCGTCCACTCCTTGTTGCCGCTCATGGCGCTGATTGGTGACACCAAGAATCCTTGTTGCTGAATGGGAACGTTGAGCTGGAGTCCCGCACTGCTTGATGGCAAGTTGACGTGCGGAAGGATTCCCGCCGCCAGAGGGAACACTGCAGTTGACGTGCGGAGGGATTCCCGCCGCCAGAAGAAAACTGCATCTACGACACATTTCCCATGGGAGTTAATACAATGGTTTAAAATATAATACCTTAATTTCAAAAGAAAATACATTATTTACAGGAAGAGAATTGTGCTATAGCTGCTGTGAGGAAGAGCAATGCAGAACTCGACTTTGCGAGCCCTTACACATCTAAACTTCAAGAATTAGCTCGCCAATTTCCTTTCTGGCAGACATGCACACAGTCAGTAATAACAAGCCATCCCGTTCACGCCACTTTCCCAACACTTACATCAGCTTATACGCGGAACACCTCGCAATAATTACACAATAACACAAACACAAGACCGCAGATGCACACCTCCAACATGGATTTGATTTAAGCCTCATTTCTACCGGAGCCTCAACGTGAGTCAAAACAGGCTCTCTCGAAGGGCTCGACAATCATCGATTCCAGTTGGCTCGCACGCCTCCACGTGAAAGAAAAATGTCGTCAAAGTTACAACATTTTGAAAAATTCAAACGTTTAGACGAAAGAAATCTCCGCTTTCAATCATTTAGCACTTCAAGAGTAATATGTACACACGCCAGTGCGTACAGGTAGCATCGTCGAGATTGGTACAAAGTTTACTGCTACACGGACAAAGTTAGCTCCAACAGCAACGCAACACAATGTTTAGAGCAACGCGGTTTAGTTCACTTATAGTAAAATTCCTTTATTCAGGTAAGATATAGACTCAGACGAAACGAATCCCCGCCTCCAACCCCTCAGAACCTCAAAAGTACTATGTACGCACGCCAGTGCGCACAGATAGTATAATCGAAATTGCTACAAGGTCCACGGCTTCACGGATCAGATCAACTCCAACCGCAACGCACACAAGGTTTATAGTTACGCAGTTAAGGTCAACAACAAAAATTACATATGGTCCGCGCCCGCGCAAACGAGCACGGACTAATTAGCATTATTTTAGAAAACAAAATTGTAGATCGTGAAGAGGAAAAAAGGACTGGTTCATCATGGGCTAAAAAGCTGCACAGATTATTGACATCACACTTATTGTTTAGGGGTTAATGTTTTGATTTGAGCCCCATTTCTACCGGAGCCTCAACGTGAGTCATAATGGGCTCCTTTGTAGGGTGCGACCGTCATTGATTCAGGTAAGTTTGCACGGCCTAGCGTGCGAAAATATTAGTCATGTCAAAATGAAATCAAATAAATATTTCAACTGTGGCATATTCGCGTACACGAGAGTAAAGAGTTGACACGTATCTTTGTAAATGTATTGTTATCTCTGTGCGTAATGGGGTGGAGAGACCACCTCACTTGCACAGGTGTTTGGGGTGTAGACAGCTTCGTATAGTTCGGTGTGTTTTCCGAAAGCGATAAGCTTATAACGGTATGTTGGGTCAGTGCGGGGGTTAGGGTAGGGGGGTGTAGGGGCAGAGGTATCTCGGGTCCCAAATGTGCCAGATGGGTCCCAAAGAATAATCCAAGCCCCCGAGCTCCGCGGGTTCCTAGAGTCCCTTCGTCTCAGCTCATTTCGGCTTGTCTCGACTTTTTTCGGCCAGTCGACTCGTCGCGATGAACTCGACTTGTCTCGACATGTTTCGACTAATCTCGACCAGCCTTGACGCGGCTCTCCTTCTCTGCGCCGGTAATGCTGTGGACAGTAATGACTATTTTTCTACTCAAGCCTTTCTGGGTGGGAGCGGTGTTAGGGGGGGGGGGCAGAGGTCCCTCGGGTCTCAAACGAGCCCGATGAGTCCTGGAGGGTAACCCATGTCCTCCGTCTCAACTCATCTCGGCTCGTCTCGAATCATTTCGGCCGGTCTAGACTCGTCGAAACGTGTTTCGACCGATCTCGTTGCGGCTCTCCCCCTCTGTGCCAGAAGTCCGCGGACTATTATAGTAAATTGTTCTACTCAAGCATTTCATATACTTACATTCTTCTGTGTATAAGTTTTACAGCCTGGGAAGGGGAAGCTAGGGTCCCTGAGTTCAGAGGGGTCTAAAATTTCTCAAGGGGTCCCAAAGAGTCTCAAATATGTCCAAAAGGGCCTCAGAAGGGTCCAAAGAAGTCCCGCCAAATCCTCCTGGTCATCCAAGTATCCCAGGTTCCCGAACCCCCCGGGTTTCCCGAGTCCCGGGGGTCCCACGAGCACCCCCCATTCCCCGAATACCTGGTCTCAACCAGCCACTATATATAATAAACAATGCAAAATTTATTATCATGAAAAAAGTGCACTTATAAATAAAAGAGCCAACAAAATGAGAAATATTCATATGATAAAAGAGAGTGTTAATGATCTGTAAAATGAAAAACATCCATCCATCCCGAAGTGTTGTAACCTCCAGCAGCACCTGCGCTCTCTTAAAGTCGGGCTGCTTGATAATAAAATGAAGATGTCCGCTAGCAAGTATTCCTTAACATTACTAACGCGAGACAACAGTGAACACCACATTCACCCTCAACAACCCTCCCATTACCACAATCATTGGAATAACTTATAAAACGGGGAGGACATTCAAACCTCACACAAACAACATCGCACTGAAGCCAGACCAAGACTGGTGTGACGCTGAGAGACAGGATCGACAACAACATGGTGAAATTAAGAACAGGGATGGTGAAGAAGTTGGATTTGATTTGAGACTTATTTCCACCGGAGCCTCAACGTGAGTAATAATAGGCTAGAATGCTGGAGGACAGAGTTGATTAGTGTGTTCTGCGATAGTTCGGATGGATGATGGGAAATTGGTGACAAGGGTGTTGAAGGCAGAGGCGAGTGGACGTAGTCCAGAGGGAGACCAAAGTTTGGATGGATGGATGGTGTGAAGAAGGCGTTAGGAGTGTGGAGGTAGCGAGAGAGCATGCGATGAATAGGTGTGAGTAGAGTATGATTCTGAATGGATGGGTTTTGACGCTGCCCTTATGTGCATTCCAGCTTTTGGCATCTCGTTAAGACAGGATGGTCGTGAGTGGAGGGCGGTCATCATGACGTGATAGGGGTAAACCAGTTACTGTCGAGCCATGCTGCTGACACAAACCTCGGACTGCACTCATGACCCTGAGAGGGTGTTGCGGGGTCTCTTGGCCAGACCCTTTAGTGCATAAAGACTAAGTTGTGTGAATGTATGAGAGGAGTGTGAGGTGCGCCTTGCCGTCGGTCATCCTCCTTTCTTGGGGATTCGGCCAAGCGTCTGTATCTGTATGAAGACTGAACAACGTGTTCCGTGTACTCACCACAATCACCTACGGTCACTTTAAGGGATCGATGACAACGCTACACAAACAATTCATTAGGCCCATCATCTTACACGCAAACCCCGCCTTTACAGTGCCTTACCGATGGCAAAAAGGGAGGTGGACGTTGACTTTGCAAGTTATAAGGTAGTCTGAGAGGGGTAGGTTTAATTTGGGAGAAATTATGAGGGCAAGATGAAGGTGGGAGGATGGCAGGTGGGTTGCCGCCGAAGGTGAGGACGTTGGTAATTTTGGGGTTATGAAAGTAGTAGTAGTTGCTTCTGTTTTCCAGCGTAGGGCAATTGAAGAGTGGCAAAGTAGGTACAGCGTAGATTACGAGTAGGTTCAACGTAGATTCAGAGTAGGTTCAACGTAGATTCAGAGTAGGTTCAACATAGCTCAGAGTAGGTTCAACGTAGATTCAGAGTAGGTTAAACGTAGATTCAAAGTAGGTTCAACGTAGATTCAGAGTAGGTTCAACGTAGATACCGAATAGGTAGTAGTAGATACCGAATAGGCTTATCGTAGATACAGATTTGGTTCAACGTAGATTCTGAGAAGTTAAACATAGGTTCCGAGTAGGTGTAATGTAGTTACAGTGTAGGTTTAACATATAGCTACAGAGTAGGTTTAACATAGATACCGATCAGGTTCAATGTAGATACAGAGTAGGTTTAACGTAGATACAGAGTTGGTTCAACGTTGATATCGAGTAGGTTTAACGTAGATACAGAGTAAGTACAACGTAGATTCCGAGTAGGTACAACGTAGATACCGAGTAGATACAACGTAGATACCGGGTACGTTCAAAGAGGTAGTAGTAGAAGTTTGATTTTGTTTTCCACCGGGGACCCAACGCGAAGTCAACGCAGACTCCCCCGTAGGGCTATTGAAGATTGATTGATTTGGGCCTAATTTCCACCAGAGCCTCAACGTGAGTCATAATAGGCTCCCCCGTAGGGCGCGGTACTATTGAAGAGTGGCAGAGTAGGTGCAGCGTGGATTACGAGTAGGTTCAACGTAGGTTCAGAGCAGAGTAGGTTCAACGTAGATTCAAAGTAGGTTCAACGTAGATTCAGAGTAGGTTCAACGTAGATACCGAATAGGTAGTAGTAGATACCGGATGGGTTTATCGTAGATACAGAGTAGGTTTAACGTAGATTTGGGAGGGGGGGAGCAAAGGTTCCAGGATTCAGAGGGGCCTCAAGAGGGTCCCGAAGTTGACGAGAGTAGTAGTAGTTTTATTTTGTTTTCCACCGGAGTCCCAACGCAAAGGTAACGCAGACTCTTCCGTAGGGCAATTGAAGAGAGGCAGAGTAGGTGCAGTGTAGATTCAAAGTAGGTTTAACGTAGATTCTGAGTAGGTTTACCGTTGTTATGGAGTATGTTTACCGTAGTTACAGAGTATGTTTACCGTAGTTACAGAGTAGGTTTACCGTAGTTGCAGAGTAGATTTACCGTAATTAGAAAAGATTTACCGTAGATACAAAGCAGGTTCAACGTAGATAAAGAGTAGGTTCAACGTAGATACCAAATAGGTAGTCGTAGATACGGAAAAGGTTTAAAGTAGATTCAGAGTAGGTTTAAAGTAGATTCAGAGTAGGTTCTTTTTGATCTGATTTTAGCCTCATTTCCACCAGAGCCTCGACGTGAGTCATAATAGGCTCCCCGTAGGGCTCAATGATCATGTATTCAAGTAGGCTCGCACACCTCTGTGTGCAAGAAAAACAACGTCGTCAAAGTTAAACTATTTGATCATCTTAGTCGAGTCAGACGCACGCTGGTGCGCACAAGAATAACGTTTAGAAGAAACGGACCTCCGCTTTCAATCATTTAGAACTTCACGAGTAATATGTATGCGCGCTAGTGCGTACAGGTAGCATCGTCGAGATTGGTACAAGGTTTATGGCTACACAGACATAGTAAGCTCCGCAAGCAACGCAACACAATGTTTACAGATATGCGGTCTAGTTCAGTTAATGTACATTTTATTTATCCAAGAAAGATAAAGACTCAGACGAAACGAATCTAATCCCCGCCTCCAACAACTTAAAACTTCAGAAGTATTTTTTTTTATTCGATCCTCAGGTCCACCAGAGCCTCAACGCGAGTCAAAATATGCTCTCTCTTAGAGCTCGATGATCATGGATTCCCGTAGGCTCGCACGCCTCAGTGTGAGAGGAAAAAACACAATAACGCTTTTAACGTTAGAAAAATGGGAAAATTTTAACAGTGTTAGACGCACGCTATTGCGCATAAGAAAAAATCTTACACCAAATGGACCTTCGATTCCAATCCTTAAGAACTTCATAAGTAATTTGTATGCACGCTAGTGCGTACAGGTATCATCGTCGAGACAAGTACAAGGTTTACGGCTACACGGACAAAGCCAGCTCCGACAGCAACGCAACACAAAATGACCTAGTAGGTCGATTATAGTATACTTCTTTCATTCAGTTAAGACTCAGACGAAATGAATCCTCGCTCCAATCATTTAGAACTTCAGGAGTAATATGTACGCACGCCAGTGCGCGCAGGGAGCATCGTCGAGATTAGTATAAGGTTAACGGCTACACGGGCAAAGTCAGCTCCGACAGCAACGCAACACAATATTTACAGCTACGCAGTCTAGTTGTATTAGTACAATTTATTTATTCGGGTAAGATAAAAACTAAGACAAAACGAATCCCCGCCTCCAACCCCTCAGAACTCCATGAATAATATACACGCGCGACAGTGTGCACAGACAGCATCGTCGAAATTGGTACAGGGTCTATGGCTTCACGGATTAGATCAGCTTCAACCACAACGCGTAACATGGTTTTATAGCTACGCAGTCCAGGCCAACCCCAGAAACTGCATATAGTCCGTGCACGCTCGAGCGAGCACAGACTAAAGAAAAAACACCTATTCACAGAATCACAAACAGGAACTTCCACACAAATACGCTAGCGTCATGATGAAAAAATTGTGGATCGTGAAGAAGGAAGTAAGAGCAGGTTTGTCATGGGCAGAAAAACTGCTCAGATGATTGATTTCAAACTTATTGTTCAAGGGGATAGGGTAGGGGGGAGGGCAAAGATCCTCTGTGTGCCAAAAGAGCCCGATGAATCCCGGAGGGTAACCCAAGTTCCCCGAGTCGTCCCAAGCTTCCCGGGTCTCACGAGACCCCTCGTCTCAGCTCGTCTCGAATCATTTCGGCTCGTCGCGAACAACTCGACTCGCCTCAACATGTTTCGACTGATTTCGACCAGCCTCGACGCGGCTCTCCCCCTTCGGTAGTTATCATGTGGACTGTAATGACAAAAATTTTCCCTCAAACATTTTAGGGTGTGAGTGGGGTGGCAGAGGTGTCTCGGGTCCCAAAAGAGCCCGACGAATCCCGGAGGGTAACCAAAGTCCCCCAAGCTACCCGGGTCCCATCGTCTCAGCTCATCTCTGCTTGTCTCGAATCATTTCAGCCAGTCTCGGTTCGTCGCGACCAACTCGACTCGCCACAACATGCTTCGACTGATCTCGACCAGCCTCGACGCGACCCTCGCCCTCTACGCCAGTAATCCGCGGATTCTAATGGTTAATTGTTCTACTTAAGCATCTCGCATGTATACATTTTTTTGTGTATGGGCTTTACAGCGCTGGGAGGGGGGAGCAGAGGTTCCAGGATTCAGAGGGGCCTCTAAAGGGTCCCACAGTTTCTCGAAAGGGTCTCAAGGGTGTCCCAAAGGGCCCCAGAAAAGTCCCAGTGGGTCCCCCAAATCCACCTGGTCTCCTAAGTCCCCCGGGCTCTCGAAACCCCGGGTCCCCGAGTCCCGTGGGTCACACGAGTACCTCCCCTCCCTGGGTCCCCTTGTCCTAACCAACCTCGATTCATATAATAATAATCAATGCAAAATTTATCACCATGTAAAAAGAACAGAAAAAAATAATAGAGCCCAAGCAAGAAGAAATACTAAAATAAAGTATTAATGATCTATAAAATGAATAATCATCCATCCACCCCAATACTTCAAGAGTAATATGTACGCACGCCAGTGCGCACAGATAGTATCGTCGAAATTGGTTTGATTTGATTTGACTTGGGCCTCATTTCCACGAAATTGGTACAAGGTTCACGGCTACACGGACAAAGTCAGCTCGACAGCAACGCAACACGAGGTTCACAGCTGCGCGGTCCAGTTAAATTACCGTAGTTTTCATTTTTCATGTAAGATGAATACTCAGACAAAACGTATCCCCGCCTCCAATCATTTAGCACTTCAAGAGTTATATGTGCGCACAGGTAGCATCTTCGAGACCGGTACGAGGTTTATGGCTACATGGACAGAGTCTGCTCTGACAGAAACGCATCACAGTACATTTTATTTATTTGAGCAAGATAGACGAAATGAAACCCCACGCCTCCAATCATTTAGAACTTCATGCGTAAAATGTACGCACGCCAGTGCGTACAGGTAGCATCGTCGAGTCCGGTGAAAGGTTTACGGCTACAAGGCCAAAGTCAGCTCCGACAGCAGCGCAATACAATGTTTACAACTACGCGGCCTAGTTCGGTTACATTACAATTTATTTAATCAGGAAGATAAAGACTCAGACAAAACGAATACCCACCTACACCCCCTCAGAACCTCAATAAGTAATATGTACGCACGCCAGTGCGCACAGGTAGTATCGTCAAGTAGTAGGTTTAGCGTAGATTCAGAGTAGGTTTAATGTAGATTTAGAGTAGGGTTAACGTAGATTCAGAGTAGGTTTAACATAGATTCAGAGTAGGTTTAACGTAGATTTAGAGTAGTAGTTGTTGCTTCCATGTTCCACCGGAGTCCCAACGCGAAGTTAATGCAGACTCCCCCGTAGGGCAGAGATTTAGAGTAGGTTTAACGTCAATTCGGACTAGGTTTAACGTTGATAGAGTAGATTTAACGTAGATTTGGGAGGAGGGAGCAAAGGTTTCAAGATTCAGAGGGGCCTCAAGTGTGTCCTACAGTTTCTCAAGAGGATCAAGAAGGGTCCCAAGGGTTTCCCAAAGGGCCTCAAAAGGTTCCAAGTGGGTCCCCCAAAATCTTCCTGGTCTTCCAAGTCCCCCGGGTTCCCGAAACATCAGTTCCCCCAAGTACCCCCTATCCCTGGGTCACCTTGTCTCAACCAACCTCGATATATTTAATAATAACCATGCTAACCAGATATTTAATAATAACCGCAGCAAGGGAAATGATGGGTAGGGGTGCGCACTGGCGGCTGGAGATCTCTCAGTTTGTTCCTAACGGTCTCCAACTAAGTCCGACGAGGATGAACGCACTCCAAAGACGACGAGAGTTGAAGTGCACATAAGTGTCTCAACACCATAGAGCGCCAGGTGAGTGTTAATTCCGCTATTGGAGTAAGTATAACTGACTAGCCGCCAGTGCGCAACCCTACCCATTATTTCCCTTGCTGCTGCATACACCCGCCCGAACTGCATCCTGCATCGCCGGCAACCCATGTCTGCTTTGTTTGCGGCCACATCATCCTGACCGCCACTTCACAGTCAGCTTCCCTTCTCCTCCCATCCCGCCACCCTGCTCTGCCAGTGGGCTGCGTTCTTCCTAGTTGTAATCCGCAAGTACCCCTGCTCCGTCTGTACCCGCAGAATCACTATGAGCCAAGGGGTCTTTCCTGAGCTCCGTTTGTGGGCTTTGCACCCAGAAATTTGGCTCAGGTAAAGGAAAGTTCGGTGTGGAGGAAGGTTGGGCGCGAGAAGGTGTGGTCCTGATATTGAGTGATAAGGTTGGCTCGTAGCGCTACCGAATGGAAGGAGGTGTCCTCAAGATTGATGTGGGTGAAAGTTAAGTTAGGCGTAGAAAGATGGGCATTTGTGAGTGCTTACTGACCTAGCATCGAGAGGAGTGAAGAGGAGAGGAAGCAATTCTGGACTGACCTGAGTGAGTGTATTGAGAGTTTTGGAGGTCATTTCAATGAAGTTGTTCTGGGTGACCGTAATGTGAGAGTCGGAGATGTAGTGGTGGAGAATGTGATAGGAAGGTATGGCGTTCCCGGTAGAAATGACAGTGGAGGAAACCTGATAGGTCTGTGTATGGAGCAGGAGTGGTGGTCGGGAACAGTTTGTTTAAGAAGCGAGATATCTAAATGTACACAAAGGAAAGGATGGCCCGTGGTGCAGTGGGGGAGAGAGCACCGATGGATTTTGTGCTGGTGTCGAGGAGAGTGATAGGGAGGCTGTTAGAAGTGCGAGTGTTGAGAGGGGAGGGTGGAGGATTTGATTTGGGCCTCATTTCCACCAGAGCCTCAACGTGAGTCATAATAGGCTCCCCCGTAGGGCGCGACCGTCGTTGATTTAGGGAAATCCGCACGGCCTCGCATGCGATTTTTTTTTTGTCAAAATGAAGTCAGTACGTATTTTAATTGTGGCATATTCGCGTACTAGCGCGTACGAGAGAGTATAGAGTCAATGCGTATCTTCGTAAAATGCGTTGTTGTTTCTCTGCGTAATGAGGTGGAGGGACCACCTCATTTGCAAAGGTGTTAGAGGTTTAGACAGCTTCGTATAGTCCGGTGTGATTTCCGAAAACTATAAGCTTTTTACGGTAGGTTGGGTCCGTGAGTAGGCTTTGTAGGTTGCACGGGGGATCTAGGAGCGCTCGTCGGGCTGCCGCGAGTGCGTTGCAATCCATCAGTAAGTGTTCCACGCTGATAGCCACTTGGTGGCAACAGGGGCAAGGTGGCGCGTTTGGTCCTATGTCGACATCCATCAGGTGGTTGTGAGTTATCCACGTGTGTCCCGTGCACAAGCGGTTGATGAACACTTGGTCTTTTCTGTTGGTGAACTTCGTTTCCCATTCTCCAACTGAGGGTTTG
>SDVV010010858.1:0-16076 GCA_016164225.1 Gammarus roeselii
AAACTCGCTTGATATCCATTGTTTAATACGATTTGTATGTACTAGGCCTACTCTGTACCTGCGCTAGAGTTACTCCTTTAAAATTGTTAAATTTATTTTCATGTTAAACTTTCTTTGTAGCCGCACCAAATTTGCTTGGTGCCTGTGTCAAATTTATTGTGTTACTTTGTTACTTAGATACTCTTTTAGACCAACCCCAGCTACGTTTAAACCTGCTGCGACTGCGTTTAAACTGCTCTTAAACTCTTAATCTAAGCGTCACCTAATTCACAACTCTTCGACCGCCCTACGGGGGAGTCTGCATTAACTTCGCGTTGGGACTCCGGTGGAACATAGAAGAAAATAATTAATAAATTATGCTGCTTGTACGCACTAGCGTGCGTCCATATTACTCTTGAAGCTCTAAATGATAGGAAGCGTGGGGTTTCATTTCGTCTATCTTGCTCAAATAAATAAAATGTACTGTGATGCGTTGCTGTCTGAGCAGGCTCTGTGTTGTATACTTCTTTTACGTTTGTTATTATCAAGTAAAAATGCAAGGTACAAATGATCAAACGAGTTGTTTATATTATTATTTGAATTAAAACAAAGTAACATGTCAACATTTCGACTCACAATAGAGCACTAAACACTGATTGTAATATAAACGGACACAATGGAACAAAAGTGTAAATTAACAGAAAATAAGTGTAGTAAGTGTAAAGCGAAAAACGAAGAAAGGAAAGCGGAAAGCGCCCACCCTCCACCCGATGGCTCCGCTACTGAATTGTGATATGTTCCACAATTTAGTCCTGCACCCTGAAATAATATATGAGGACCTTGCTTATGTGTATGAAGTGATCCTCCAATAAAGGAACCACTCACTTTTTGGGCCCCTCCCTAAAGAGGCGTGGTGTCTAAAAGGCTTGGCCTTATTGGCATACAAAATAAACTTAGGCCGTTACCTAAATTACAGGCTCCTCTAATCTTTCTGTTTACAACATACGGTAACCCTGAGCTCAACAGTGTGAAACACAGCCCTTCTTTGTTATTGGACCTAGTCCATACAAAGCTGACTCGTCGAGTTTTACGGGATGCCTAAATGGCCCTCCACTCGTCAACGTCTCCTACGTCATGTAATCCATATGGGGGACCACCTGCTTTTGGAGGGGAACCAAAAAAATATGAAAGGCAAGAGATTTCTTCGTGTAACTTAAGCTAGGGTTAACAGGCCTAAGACCTACAGTTTCTCGGGCATACACAACGCAGCTCTGTGTTGTAATGTTCGGTTAGCAATGTTTTCAAATATATGTGCTGTCGGAGGCTGATCATAACATGATGCGTTGCTGTCGGGGCAGACTCTGTCCGTGTGGCCGTAAACTTCGTACCGGTCTCGAGGATGCTAAATGTGCGCACTAGCGTGCGTACATATTACTCCTGAAGTACTAAATGATTGGAGGCGGGGACTCGTTTTGTCTGAGTCTTCATCTTACCTGAAAAATGAAAACTACTCGTGTTGCTTTGCTGTCGGAGCTGACTTACTCTGTGTAGCCGTGGACCTTATTTATTTATCATTTGCTTCCCTGTTACACCGGAGTCCCAACGCGAAGTTAATGCAGACTCCCCCGTAGGGCAATCGGAGAGTGGCGAAGTAAGTGCAGCATAGATTAAGAGTAAGTTAAACTTAGGTTCGAAGCAGTTTAAAAGCAGTTACAGTGGGTTTAAACACAGTTGGAGTAGGTCTAACAAAGCACCAAAGTAAATTTGACATGGGCACCAAGCAAATTTGATGCGACTACAAAGGAAATTTTACATTAGATTTAACAATTTAAAAAGAGTACTACTAACGCGGGCATAAAGTAGGCCTCAAAGTGAGCTTGACAAAACTATAGAGATACAGTAGCTTGGCATTTACAAATCAAATTCGTTCTTTAAACAGAGTATAACTAACTCGGGTACAGAATAGGTCTAGAAAACACATAAGTTAAACTAGACACGGATATGAATTAAAATTAATATATTACAGATGTGCGAAGCAGATTCGTTGCAGACGCAGGTAGAGGAGTGGTGTCAGCTCCCTCCGTTCTCCGCCGGAGCTCCAACGTGTAGTCACTGAGGGCTTCTTCTCGAGGCACGACAGCACGGTGATTCTGTACAGCTTTGTGCACGAAGTCAAAGTAAAAATTTTCAATTAGTGCGAAGGGAGGACAGAGAGTTCGGGATCGGAGATGATTCAGACCTCGCTACCTCTACACTACCTCGTAGAAGCCTGTGTGTTTTCCAAAAGCGATCAGTTTTTTTTCCGGTGTTCCGTTTCTGTGAGCAGGCATTGTAGGTTGTACGAGGGGGCTCAAGAAGGCTCGTCGGGCTGCTGCGAGTGCATCACAATCTACTAGCAAGTGCTTCACGCTTATTGCCATTTGGTGGCAACAGGAACATGGTGGTGCGTTTGGTCCCATGTCTACGTCCATTAGGTGGTTGTGAGTTATCCAAGTGTGTCCCGTGCATAGACGGTTGATGAACACTTGGTCTTTCCTATTAGAAAACCTGGTGTCCCATTCTCCCACGGATGGTTTAACTGCAAGCATCTTTTGTCAACTTTGTTGCCAAGAGTCGTTCCATCGTGTTGTTGTGCGTGAGTTGATGACTGGGAACCAGTCTCGGTAATGTATAAAGATGAATTGTTCCTGCTGGGTAGACATCCGTTTAGCGAGGAAATCTGCGCGTTCGTTTCCTCTTATTCCTGCGTGTCCAGGGATCCAGCAGAACTCGACCGCCTGGCTCGCCTCTGACATTGTTAATAGGTCGTGTTGCATTTTCTATGGGCAGGGTGATCAAGGTGCAGAGTTTTCAGTTGGGTGAGAACACTTAGACTATCTGAAAATATAACACTTTTAGGGTGGCGGTCGCTTTTTGTAATGGAGATGGCCAGTTCGAGTGCGTGTAGCTCTGCAGAAAATATAGAGGCCTCGTGGGGTAGGGTTGCCGAACGAGAGGTCCCCTCGCCTATGGCGGTGGCTCCCACTCCGTCCGGTGTTTTTGAGCCGTCAGTGTATGTATGGCGGTGCTCAGAGTACTGTTCATCGAGTTGTCGTAAGAATTGGGGTTGGGGTTGTTGCTTTGGGGTACGTCTGCAGATCTAGGTTGACCAGTGGTGGGCTGATCATCCACGTTGGTGTGTTGATTTGAAGAATTCGACATGAGAATGAAGGCTTGATTGCTTTGCGTCTGATGTTCAGCGAAGTCAGTAAGTTATCCACGCGTAGAGAAAAGGGTGGGCATATGTTCTTTTTAGCCGCAGAGAGGCGTTTATCAAGGATGTTGGTGACGTCACTGAGTGCTGGGCTATTGATGTAGCTCCTTGTCTTGAAATAGTACTGTAGTGAGAGTTTGTCTCTCCGGAGCGGAAGAGGGAGTTCGTTAACAAGCATGTTCAGGGATTCGATGGGTGTGGAACGGAACGCACCGGTTGTGATACGTAGGGCATTATTTACTATGATTGAGAGAGGTTCTAGGGTGGTTTTGGCTGCTGAACCGTAAACAGTTGCTCCATAGTCAATGCGCGAGCGTATCAATGTTCTGAATAACGTCATGCCGGTGTCCATATCTGCTCCGAATTTCAAGGATGTTACGGAGAGGATGAGTCCGGTTGCTTTTTTTGCAGCGGGTCTCCAGGGCTGCAATATGAGGTCACCATGTGAGTTTATGGTCCCACACACGACCGAGGAATCTTATTGATTCTTCGTGGACTAGCGGAGTTTTGTTTAGGTTCAGGGCTGGTTTTAGATGTAAGCCGGGAACGAGAGTGAAGTGCATGCTTTTCGTTTTGGGGGCAAGAATCTGAATCCGCTTAGGGAGGCCCAGTTTCCGACTAGGTTTAGACATTTTTTGGAGTTCCTGTTGAATTGTTAAGAGGGTAGGGTGCCTGTACAGCCGTGGACCTTGTACCAATTTCGACAATACTATCTGCGCGCACTGGCGTGCGTACATATTACTCATGAAGTTTTAAGTGGTTGGAGGCAGGGACTCGATTCGTTTTGTCTGAGTTTGTATCTTTCCTGGATAAATAAAGTGTACATTAACTGAACTAGACCGCGTAGCTGTAAACATTGTGTTGCGTTGCTGTTGGAGCTTACTTTGTTCGTGCAGCCGTAGACCTTGTACCAATCTCGACGATGCTACCTGTACGCACTAGCGCACATACATATTACTCCTGAAGTTCTAAATGGTTGAAAGCGGAGGTCCGTTTTGTCTAAACGTTATTATTGGGAGCACCAGCGTGCGTGCGTCTGACACACTAAAATGTTCGAATAGTTTAACTTTGACAACGTTGTTTTTCTTGCACACAGAGGTGTGCGAGCCTACAGGAATCCATGATCATTGAGCCCTACGGGGGAGCCTATTATGACTCACGTTGAGGTACCGCCCTACGGGGGAGTCTGCAATAATTTCGCGTTGGGACTCCGGTGGAACATGGAAGCAACTACAACAACATCACGTTGAGACTCCGGTTGAAATGAGGCTCAAATCTAATCAAAATCAAATCCGTGTAGCCTTAAACCTTGTACTAGTCTCGACGATGCTACCTTTACGCACTAGCGTGCGTTCTTATTACTCTTGAAGTTCTAAGTGGTTAGAAGCGGAGGTCCGTTTCGTCTAAGCGTTTTTCTTATGCAGCAGCGTGCGTCTGACATTGCTAAAATTTTCAAATTTATCTAACTTTTAAAGCGTTGTCGTTTGTTTCTCGCGCCCTGAGGCGTGCGAGCCTACTGGAATCCATGATCATCGAGCCCTACGGAGGAGCCTATTATGACTCGCATTGAGGCTCTGGTGGAACTGAGCAAGCGGCAGTGGGATTTGTTTTAGTTTAGAAAAGATGTAAAGCCAATGTTCAATTGAACAGATAAGTTTGAATTCATTGGTCATTTCGTCACTCGGCTCTAGTAAAAAGTCGAGCGAACAAATTTATCTGCTCCGCAATAACTCGTTGTAAATCATTGAGGCTTTTGGCCACGCAATATATCTATCAGACGATCTGATGAAGACACAACTGCTCCCATTCATCAAGCCAATCTGTCTACAAAACCAGCCAAATAACTGCGAGTAGGAATAATTCTGCCAGTGGGAGCACTCTTAAATCAATCCAACCGCGTGTCGCCGTCCATAAGAATGGCCTCTTTCGAATGCAATGTCACGACCGTTATGACGTCGCCATGAATGATGGGTTCATTTCTGCGTTTAATGCTTCGTTGCGGGATATATGCGTGCACCGTTAGCGGTCTCTTCGGGGGGCTGAACGGATGGCAACGCTAGGGTGACAGCTGTACCATGTGGAGGATTGGTTAGGCTGTCTCGAAACAAACGGCAGGAATTTGTTGTTGGGGACTTCATTTGTCGGACCCAAACATCGTTCATACTATGAATGTTCCTATGGAGACTTTCTGCCTAAGTATTTTGCGAGGCATGAGTGTTACAAAGCATTTTATGTTGAGAGGAAGACGCCATCTTCGTCTGTAGGCCCCTCTGTGAATTGGGTTGGGGTGGATGGATGATTATTATTTTTATAGATCATTAACACTTTATTTTAGTATTTTATTTTTTCTTATTTCATAAGGTTCTATCATTTTTCTTTGCCCTTTTTCATAGTGATAAATTCTGCATTTGTTATTATTATATTTAACAAGGTTGGTTGAGACAAGGTGACCCAGGAAAGAGGGGTACTCGTGGGACCCGAGGGACTCGGGGAGACTCGGTGGGACTCGGGGGGTTTCGGGAACCCGGGGGCCATGAAGACCAGGAGGATTTGAGGGGACCCACTTGGACCCTTCTGGGGCCCTTTGGGTCACCCTTGAGACCCTTCGGGACCCTTTAGAGACCCCTCTTAATCCTGAAACCTTTGCTCCCTCCTCCCAAATCTACGTTACACCTACTCTGTGCCTACGTTAAACCCACTCTGAATCTACGTTGAACCTACTCTGAACCTACCTTAAACCTACTCCAAATCTACGTTAAAAGCACTCTGAATCTACTTTTACCCTACTCTGAATCTACGTTAAACCTACTCTGAATCTACGTTAATCCTACTCTGAATCTACGTTAAACCTACTCTGAATCTACGATAAACCTACTCTGAATCTACGTTAAACCTACTCTGAATCTACGTTAAACCTACTCTGGATTTACGTTAAGCCTACTCTGTATCTACGTTAAACCTATTCGGTATCTACTACTACCTATTCAGTATCTACGTTGAACCTACTCTGTATCTACGTTAAACCTACTCAGTATCGGCGTTAAATCTACTCTGTAACTACAGTAAACCTACTCTGTAACTACGGTAAACCTACTCTGTCTCTACGGGAAACCTACTCTGTCGCTACGGTAAACCTACTCTGTAACTACGCTAAACCTACTCTGTAACTACGCTAAGCCTACTCAGTAACTGCGGTAAGCCTGCTCGGAATCTACGTTAAACCTGCTCGGAATCTACGTTAGACCTACTCGTAATCTTCACTGCACCTATTCAGCCACTCTTCAATTGCCTTACGGGGGAGTCTGCATTAACTTCGCGTTGGGACTCCGGTGAAAAACAAAATCAAACTACTACTACACCCGCTATAGCACAGATTGGTCCCTAGTTTGTGCTGGGGCCTTGAACCGCACGTTTGTTTTGATTTCATATTGGTGGTCGAGTAACGTTAACTGTAGAGTCACTATAGCCAGCTAATAGGCCAGCAAGAGTGAGCCCCTTGGCCCCTGGCGCGAACCAGGGGCCGATGCGGAGTAGAAAGAAACTCCATTTAGGAGGGACCAGCATCCCCTCCAGAGCACCGAAGACCAAGATTCCAACGATCAAGAACATCAGCCTTGCCAAGATGACCAGCACCACCACGGCAGAAGACGACCGGAGGGACGGCCGCATTGACGAGTTGACCAAGAACGTCCAGGAAATACTAAATCTGCTAAACCAAGCGACCGGCCTCTCTGAACAGGAAGCAGAAGTTTTCGCCGCAGAACCTAACACAATTGACGACCGTCTAACGAGACTCGAGGGTCATGTCAAGACCATTTTCCTCCATATCCACGAACTAGTAACAAACAAACTAAAGAACCCGCAACTTACACAAGTACCTCCACCTCTACGTCCTACGACAACTTCGACAACTCTTCACCCCACAAGTTGAGGCTCTGGTGGAAATGAGGCCCAAATCAATCAATTCACCCCACAAAAATCCCAACCGAGCTCTAAGGGCTGCAAGGAGGAAGCAATACACGCCATTCAATGAACACAACTTGTTCAACAATAGTCCTACCTTTCCAGAACACCTGATGATCACGTTCGACGCCAACGACAGACCGGATATTTGTCCATACACTCTGCAAAAAGAGCGGGCTCTTTCACTGGCCGCACAGTCCTGAGCGTCGCCATCAGAGTAGACAAAACTTCGAAGTGACACGATTCTCTCCAAAAACAGACTCTGTGGTAAGCCATGCAAAATAGAACAACACCCGACTTTCTTTACAAGTTCAGGTTTGATCTACGTTGAGGATCTCCCGAAGGAGGAAATCGAGGAGTACATCACTGGACTCGCTCAATACGAGAACTGCGTTGTCGAAGCAATGGTCGCACCGAAGATCACAGCTCTAATACTGAAATTCAACTGCCCTACTCCTACAAAATATTTAGACATTACTTTCTGCGCCACCAAAACCAAGGTTACACCATTTGATGCGATGCGATGCGA
Organism: Gammarus roeselii; assembly: GCA_016164225.1. NCBI lineage: Eukaryota > Metazoa > Arthropoda > Malacostraca > Amphipoda > Gammaridae > Gammarus > Gammarus roeselii. The sequence continues at coordinate 7,725 of SDVV010010858.1, forward strand.
TGCGATGCTATAAATGCCTGAAATACAGACACACGAGAGAAAACTGTAAAGGTATACAAAGATGCTCATACTGCTCCCAGAACGACCACGACAAACGGGAAGATCCCCAGTCATGCCAGTCCGTAGATCAACACTGTTTTTATTGCAAAGTAGACTTACACCCCACCGGACACAGAGACTGCCCAGAGGAGGAGAAGGAGCGAGTGATCCTCCAATACTAGATAGATCAAGGGGTCGGGCCTACAAAGCCTACTCACGAACCCAACCTACGGTAAGAAGCTTATCGCTTTCGGAAAACACACCGGACTATACGAAGCTGTCTAAACCTCTAACACCTGTGCAAATGAGGTGGTCCCTCCACCTCATTACGCACAGAAACAACAACACATTTTACAAAGATACGCATTAACTCTTTACTCTCTCGTACGCGCTAGTACGCGAATGTGCCACATTTAAAATATGTACTGACTTAATCTTGACAAAACTAATATTTTCGCATGTGAGACCGTGCGGACTTACCTGAATCAACGAGTGTCGCGCCTACAGGGGAGCCTATTATGACTCACGTTGAGGCTCTGGTGGATATGATCCTCAAATCAAAGCAAACCGACCTTCAACGATACCAAACAAATTATATACACCTCCCGTTACACGCCTACAACAGACCTCAGTGCTTTAGCAGAAGGTCTAGCTGAAAACTACGGAGTTACCGAAGTCCGTCAATCCACTGGATAAAATCCCATAACGCAAGTTCTACTGCATACCAAATTACCTTCCCGGGACACTACGCACCGGAATTCATAATAATTCCAGGTGAACAAGAAAGAACCAACACCTACCCAGTGGCAACACGGCCCCCAATGGGCAAAAAATGCCTTGAATGTGGCCACGTCATCGCATACTATCAGCCACACACACCCCAACGTTGCTATAAATGCGCTGGCGAGCACGAAAGAAAAAATTGCACAGTCCACCACCCTAAATGCTACCACTGCTCATGCTTCCATAAGGCAGGTGACCGCGACTGCCCAGTACACATGGACCAGAAAGAAATAACAATGACACAGAACGAACGCAGAGTTACACGGAAACAAGCTATCCAAATCAGGAAAGACAAAAACCCAAACCGTCTCAATTATGCCAAAGCAGTACAATCGACAAGCCAACCACACTCCCCCGACGACATCCACACATCATCAGAGCAACATCGTAACAAGACTCCAACACTCCTACCTGGCTGCAGTGCTTCCTCACTCAGCCCAGCGACCGGCCCCGCACCAAAGACATACAGTTATAGAAATGATTTGTGCAAAGACCAGAAGGACGACGAGATGGATGCATTTCCCGCAGTCGACCACGCAGCAAAGCTCACTACTAAAAAAACTAAATGGCAAAGAGATGAGGAAACCTCCGATATCCAGGCGCCACTGAGCAAAAAGATCAGCAACAACACTCAAATAACGACCCACCAGGACCAAAACTCAGAACTACCTCCACCTGTCTCAAATGTGGCTCCATTCGCAGAAAACCACTGCGAGGGACAAGATCCCCCGTTAACAAACCCGACTCACGAACACACCATCAGCGAGAACGATCACGGCCTCGCTGACAGCTCTTATCTAGCAGAGCTCATATGCGAGACCTCCGCACAACCAGTCCTATTACCTAGCCCAATTACCTCTCGCTCCACACTACCACCCACACAGATAAAAAAGGCTACCACAGAAGAAGAGCGCACTCTCTCACAAAGCAAACACAAAGAGCACACACCCTCGTCTTCCCACAAGAGCACTCGCAGCCGCGACCGACTTCCAACCCGAAGCCCCTGGGCGAACTCAAAAACACGAGCACCACAAAAGCTCCAGCAAATCACGCGACCACTCTAGATCATCAAGGTCAGAGTGCAAACAGCCTTCAAAATAAACACCTAAATACTCCAGTGGAACTGCCAAGGACTCTGAAACAAGAAACGAATTACTATCCTTAATCGCCCCCCATAAACCTTTGGTGATTGGCCTCCAGGAGATCAAACTCTGAGAGACCGCGACCCTCAGAATCCCCCAATATATCATTCACCGCCGCGAAGGCCACACCAACGTGACTGCTCACGGCGGAGTGGCACTTATGATCCACCAAAGTGTACCTCACCTCCGCCTTTCCCTGAGGACAAAACTCCAAGCTATCGCCTTAAAGATATGCGTCTCAAGGCCAATAACAGTGGTATCCATCTACTCATCAAGAAGCCATGACCTCTCGGAAGCACTAATGACCGAATTGCTAAACCAACCGCCCTCACCAGTGCTCCTCCTTGGAGACTTCAACAGCTACCATGAAACATGGGTATGCGTGAGAACAGGACCGAATGGAGTGATAATGGCTAACACCATAGACACTCAACCTGGTCCTTCTCAACGACGGACAACCCACCCGAATCAGCCCCGAAAGTGAAACTGCCATCGATTTATCCATATGCTCCCCCACTCTTGCACTCCAACTCGATTGAGGAGTTTTAACACGTTATAGCGACCATAACCCAGTCATCTTATCGCTTCTCATCAACCAACCAAGAAACCCTGTTCAACAAGAATTCCAATTCAACTACCGGAAAGCCAGCTGGGTGGAATCCTCGGCACACATTGCTTGGAGCAATATGGATAGCATCCCCGAAAACATTTCGGAACACGACCTCGTCGTTCAACTATAAGAAAAATTTCAAGCTTCAGCCGAGGCAAGCATTCCCCAATATGCCCTTTTAACCTTCTTGGCGAAACCATGGTGATGCCGAGAGGAGCAAGAAGCAAGAGATAAGCGTGAAAGGCTATGCAATGCCTACCGACATGAACGGTCCCCCAGGAACTGATTAGCATGGAAAAGGGCATCTGCTGTATACCGAATACTTCTAGTGGAGAAGAAACGTGAAAGCAGGGCTCAGTTAGTCAACACTATTAATCGAAACACCCCCCTCTCCCAAGTGTGGGAAAAAATCCGACGTATCCAGGGAAAACCCGAGCAACCTAGAAGCACCCTTTCAGACGGAGGCAAAACTTTTTCAACCCACGCGAAAATCGCAAATAAACTAGCTCAGACTTTTAGGCAGGTATCGCAATCAACAAACTACACGACTGCTTTCCAACGGGAAAAGGACTTGCGAGAAAGTGAACAACTTGACTTTACTTCTAGAAACTAAGAGGCCTACAACAAACCTTTCTCCCTCCATGCACGAACTGCAGTGCGCTATAGGCCATACACGTGAAACTTCACCGGGGCCAGACCGGGTGCACATCAACATGATCATGAATCTCCCAGATGGCGCTCGTGAGCACGTATTAAAAGTGTTCAATACTCTGTATTCAACGTCATTTTTTCCCGATTAATGGCGAGAATTTGTAATTATCCCAATACCCCAGCCCGGGAAATTCTACGATGACCTACATAACTATCGCCCCATCGCTCTTACCAGCGTCCTCTGCAAGACCATGGAAAGAATGATAAACACGAGCCTTATCGACTACCTTGATGTGCACGCAGGCCTGAACAGCATCCAGTGTGGCGGCCGCAAGCGCCACTGACATTAAACAGACATTTGTCCGAGGGGAACACGTGGTTTCCATATTTTTCGACATGGAAAAAGCCCACGATACTACCTGGAAATATGGCATCATGAAGGATCTCCACCGCAAAGGGCTGAGAGGCCACTTAACACGTTACATTCACCAATTCTTGCTAAATCGCACCTTCAGGGTTGAGGTCGGCGACACTCTGTCACCATCCTATCCGCAAGAAATGGGCATCCCCCAAGGAAGCGTCCTCTGTGTCACTCCTTTTATACTCAAAATCGACCAGATAGCAGACATTCTCCCGCGCAACTCTGGTGGTAATGAGGCCCAAATCAAATCAAATTTCCCGCGCGACGGAAGATTGCTTTCATCACTATACGTGAACGACTTACAAATAAGCTACAGGCACCCTAGCCTCTCAACAATTCAACAGGAACTACGCTAATAATAATACGCTCGCGCATTGCCTATGGAGCAATCGTTTACGGTTCAGCAGCTCCATCATCGTAAATAACGCCCTGTGTATCACAACCGGTGCGTTCCGTTTTACACCCATCGAATCCCTGAAAGTGCTTGCTAACGAGCTTCCTCTTCCGTTCCGGAGAGACAAACTCTCACTACAGTACTAATTCAAGACAAGGAGCTACATCAAAAGAGCAGCACTCGGTGACGTCACCAACACTTTCGATAAACGCCTCTTTGCGGCTAAGAAGAACATATGCCCACCTTTTTCTCAATGTGTGGACAACTTACTGACCTCGCTGAACATCAATCGCAAAGCAATCAAACCTTCATTCTCCTTTCGAATTATTCAAATCAACATACCAACGTGGATGACCAGCCCACCGCTGGTCAACCTAGATTGGCAAACGTACCTCAAAGCAGCCACCTCAACCAACTCGTACCGCCGAGAATTCTCGCGACTACTAGATGAACAGTACTCTGAGCCCCGCCATACATACACTGACGGCGCCAAAACATCGGACGGAGTGGGAGCTGCCACCATTGGCGAAGGGACCTCGCGTTCGGCCACCCTGCCCAAGAGGCCTCTGTATTTTATGCAGAGCTGCACGCACTCGAATTGGCCATCTCCATTACAAAAAGTGACCACCTCCCCAAATATGTTGTATTTTCAGACAGTCTGAGTGTTCTCACCTAGCTGAAAACTCTGCACTTTGATCACCCTGCCCTTAGAAAAATGCAACACGACCTATTCACGATGTTCGAGACGGGCCAAGCGGTCGAATTCTGCTGGATCCCTGGACACGTGTAAGTAAGAGGAAACGAGAGCGCAGATTCCCTCGCTAAACGGGTGTCTACCCAGCAGGAACAATTCATCTCCATACATTACAGAGACTGGTTCCTAGTCATCAACTCGCGTATAACATCACGATGGAACAACTCTTGGCAGCAGAGTGGACAAAAAGTGCTTGCAGTTAAACCATCCGGTGGGGGAGTGGGACGCCAGGTTTTCTAATAGGGGAGACCAAGTGTTCATTAACCGTCTATGCACGTGACACACGTGGATAACCCATAATCCCCTAATGAATGTTTACCTGGGACCGGACGCACCACCATACCCCTGTTGCCACCAAGTGGCAATCAGTGTGAAACACTTACTTGTGGATTGTGATGCGCTCGCAGCAGCCCGACGAGCCTTCTTGAGAACCCCGTAAAACCTACAACTCCTGATCACAGGAACAAACCGCCGAAAAAAACTGATCGCTTTTGGAAAACACACCGGACCATACGAAGTCGTGTGAAACTAACGAGGACTGAATCATCTCTGTTCCTAAACTCGCTGTCCTCCCTGCGAATTAATTCTGAAGTTTAACTCATCTTCGTGCACGAAGCTGTGCAGAATCAACGGATCATCGTGCCCTACCGGGGAGCACTTACTGACCACACGTTGGAGCTCCGGTGGAAAATAGAAGAAACTACTACTACTACTTTGGGATCCTGCAAGCACTGATATTTCTCTCCTCATACCAGGCTACCACCCTGCTGTCATTTTCACAGACAGCCTATCCTCACTCTCTAGGTCTCAACAACTCATTTGTGCGTCCTTGGGCCTTTCGAGATACAGTCACGATTTTTTGTGTCCCTTTTAGCTAGGTTCAGACTGGATACTGCTCCCATAAATAAACCACTTCACAAACTTTATCAGATTGACTCCTCAGACTGCCTTAACTGTCATTCAGATGAAACGATATACCATCTCTTTTTTTTGTCTGCCCCCACTACATTGCTGCCCGGCGCCATCTATTTATCGACCTGCGTGTTCAAGGGCACTCAGCACCCAGTCTCTCTTTCCTTCTCAGTGGCCAACCCGGTGATCCTGCTGCGACTCTTCTCATCTTCAAGGTTGTGGAGGAGTACATTGGCTACTCACACCGCTGCAACCGACCGTGAGCTGGTCTCGGAGTAAATTGACTCCGGTCAAAACGCCCTGTGAAGAGAAGAAGTTACAAGTTACAGCCTCTTCTGGGTCCTGCGACGGTCAGCCTCGTCTGGGTCTTGCGACGGTCAGCCTCTTCTGGGTCTTGCGACGGTCAGCCTCTTCTGGGTCTTGCGACGGTTAGCCACGTCTGGGTCTTGCGACGGTCAGCCTCGTCTGGGTCTTGCGACGGTCAGCCTCTTCTGGGTCTTGCGACAGTCAGCCTTGTCTGTGTCCTGCGACGGTCAGCCTCGTCTGTGTCCTGCGACGGTCAGCCTCGTCTGTGTCCTGCGACGGTCAGCCTCATCTGGGTCTTGCGACGGTCAGCCTCTTCTGGGTCTTACAACGGTCAGCCTCTTCTGTGTCCTGCGACGTCCCCCGGATCCTGGATGTGATTAAAACGAATTTGAACTAGTGTCGTTTGCATTTTTTCGTACCAGTCATTATTTTGGTCATATAAAATATTGTGCGACAGAAGCCGGCCTACTTCTGACAAAATTTATGATATAACCAAACAAAATAAAAATCAAATTTATTTAATTGCTATTATACACATTTCCCAAATTATATTATTCTATCCTCCACTTTAAAGAAAAAGTTATCTAGTTGACTCACACCTTCTCTCGACCCTCTTTCAGATCAAAATAACAAATGATATAAATACGCACAAACCAAATTATATTTTATCTCGATTCTAGGTTTGCCTGCCAATCTGTATTATCGCACCGTCGATATTGAAAGAAATGTGAGCCAATGACAACCGCGAAAATGTTGTTTAATCAGTCATGAAGGAGTGACGTCACGAGCCCGTCGCAGGATCCGGTTACTTTGCTTCACTTCCAGTTTGGGCGCATACTCGGCTAGTCTGCTAAGCCGGATGAGTATAAATGACTTGACGGTAAATGCCTCTTCCTATACTACTACTTCCCCCTCTACCAGTATCATTACTCTCCCCTCTTCCAGTACCATTACTCTCCTCTCTTCCAGTATCATTACTCTCCCCTCTTCCAGTATAATTACTCTCCCCTCTTCCAGTATCATTACCCTCTCCTCTTCCTGTTCCATTGCTCTCCCCTGTCCCAGTACCATTACTCTCCCCTCTTCCTGTACCATTACTCTCCCCTCTTCCAGTACCATTACTCTTCCCTCTTCCAGTATCATTACTCTCCCCTCTTCCAGTATCATTACTCTCCCCTCTTCCTGTACCATTACTCTCCCTTCTTCCAGTACCATTACTCTCCCCACTTCCAGTATCATTACTCTCCCCTCTTTCAGTATCATTACTCTCCCCTCCTCCTGTATCATTACTCTATCCTCTTCCAGTATTATCACTCTCCCCTCTTCCAGTACCATTACTCTCCCCTCTTCCTGTAACATTACTCTCCCCTCTTCCAATTCCATTACTCTACCCTCTTCCTGTATCAATAATCTCCCTTCTTCCAGTACCATTACTCTCCCCTCTTCCTGTAACATTACTCTCCCCTCTTCCAATACCATTATCAGTCAAGGTCCCCCCGGCCTCTCCTTCGATACCCCCCCAGAGGTAGTCGAAATATTGTAACAGAAGAGTGTACTTCAATCATTTTCTCATAGTTTTGTTCAACTCTGCCCCGTTGAACTGGAAAAGAGTAAGCAAAATTTGTATTTGTCACTAATCTTCCCAGCTTAGTCCCAATTAGTCCCAATTAGTTCCAATTTATCTAAATTAATTCAAATTAGTCCCAATTAGTCCTAGTTAATCACAATTAGTCCCAATAAGTTATTTATTCTAAATATATAGCCAGATGACACCCCCCCTCCCTACCCTTCCCCTACTTCTATAAGTTAAATACTGGAGCCCGGCAGCGCGCCACAGTGGCAACTTTATTGTGGACGTCGGAGACATTTATTATCAATATCCTCTCGGCTAAATATGCCACTTCAATATTTATGCCGTACTATATAATAATGTGTTAGAGTAACAGCGTCCTATCTTCAGGATGATGAGGACGCTAAGGGAACAGAGTAGATGGGCTGGAGACTAGCAGTCCCTCAAGGGTATATTAGGAGCCCTGCGAAATACACCATAGTTCAATGATGTAGACGTGGCATAACTCTTCATTTTTTCTTTTCACCTTAGGTCAACGGAGTAAGAGTGTCACAACTCGGGATTATTATTTTTATAGTAGCTCAATATTTTTTAAACGCGGAGTGATCAAACTTAGAGAGATTGGAAGCAATATTTTTGCTCAACTATTCATAACTTCATAATAAACAATAAATACTGTATAAATATTATAACATGACCTTGGATTAGAAGACTATTCCTACCAACTATGGTGTCGAAGGCAAATAGTCAAACGGATAGCTATATATATG
>SDVV010010859.1:0-16076 GCA_016164225.1 Gammarus roeselii
ATATGTTTGTATTTATCAAGCAATTCTAATCTCACCGCTGACACTATGACGTCACCAGTGTTAGGAAATGAAGTAATGACTATACATCGGTTTACCCTTGCAGTTTATCATCCTTGGTTGGGACCACGTAAAGAAAGTGAGCCTTAAGAAGGGTGGAATGACAGTACGACTTGTTCCGTGAGGTGGACAAATATGTAATTTGTGTCGGAAGTTGTGTGTGGAGGGTAAAGTGGACGTGAGAGTGCTGAGTTGGAGGATCAGAGTTAATGCAGATGGTGCCATCGACGAGAAAGAGTGTGACTGGGAGTAGTTGAAATTACGTGACCGAGATATTTGGAGTCAGACAAGTGAGTGTAGTACGTTGAATAGGGAAATGATATGTGCAAGGCATTCATGGAATGGGGAGAGGCCCACAATAATGTCGTCAGGAAAGCGTAGTAGATGGTGTTGCTGTCATTCGGAATATGTGGACGCTTGTGTGAGCTTGTTATGACCTTGTTAAGATGGCAGAAGAGTGTGTGGCAGACAAAGGAGCGAGGTGAGTATTTGGATCATATAAAGAAAGTTGGACTGTGACAGAATTGACATATCTGTATGGATTGAGTGGTTAGGTAGATGAACGAATGTGTATTGGGGCGAGTGAACCAGTTGGAATCTAATGGGTGAAGTTGACAGTAGTGGCAATTGCTATTTACAGATGATACTCCACTGGTGACAGTACCAGAGTGGAAGCTTTGTAAGAGGGTGGGATGAGTTAGACAAGGAAACAACGTGTTGATGTGAGTAAGGCAAAGTATTGAGCTGTTCAAGAAGTGATAACGGGTGTGATCAGTGTCCTTCTAACTACGTAGTTGTCGAATGAAGTAGAGTGTTTGACGGTGAGAGAATGAGTGTAAACTTAAATGAAATCTTACGTTAGAGAATGATAGAGAGTGTTGGGTGCCCTAAACTAACAAATAAATGAATAAAGTCAAAAAGTTTATTCATACACAAATGGTAAGTTATTCCTTTTAACAATCAACTTATACATAGTAAATCAAAGATGGGTGAAATGAACAAGATAAGAACCTGTAACTGGGTAATTAGAGCTGTGTGCGAGCGGTGGGAGGCATTTCAGTTTCCTAGCTGATCATGCAAACAAGACTCTTGCCGAGACATGTCACGACGAGAAAGCTGTCAGGGTTACATTTTAATGTACACTATAAATATGCACTGTATCCCGCGGACATAAGATGCTCCGTTCTGACATTCTGATTTTTTATATAACAGTTAATTAGAGTGCGAATTGCTAATTCAGCTATACGCCTAATTCATTGGGTAGCAAAGAATGCGACGGTATGGTTTTGTCTATGTGAGACAGAGAGTCACTGACAAAACAAATACATAACACAGTGAAAACATCATCATTATAAAATACAGAACAAAACAAAAATGTCCTCGTGCACACGCGGTGTGTGATTCTCGTGGAACAATAAGCTCACTGTAACGCGTCTTGTCGGAAGGGCTTTCGTGGTAGGTTTGAGGTCCGCAACAAGTGTGCGTTAAAATAAGATGTTGCAATTTGACATTAATATATTTGCACAGTAATTAGTATGAATTCTTTATCCAGACCCACAACCTAATCAATTGAATGGCAAAGAATGCGACGGTATGGGTGGATCTAAATGAGTTAGAGAACCACTGGCATAGTAAACAAATAAGGAGAAAAAAAATGCATTCGTACACCAACCAGTGTTATGTGAGTGGGGAGTTGTTCCAACATGTGGAAACTATATCCATTAGAAGACAATATTGGTACAACATCAGCACAGCGTCAGCTGGCATGTATTGACTCCTTGTTTTGACTTCATCAAGACAACATTTGTGGTAGGAATTATCTTCTACATGAATCGTCAATAAATAGCTAAGCCGTTCCATTTCCTGTTGTTATAAATAAAAAAGAAACGGCACACGAAGCTCTCTTAGATGTTCTACTTCAGAACTAATCCTCTTGCTATCAAAAAGTAACCTAGTTTGGGCCGTTAGGCCTCATAGACGTTCTACTCCAGAACTAACCCTCTTGCTATCAAAAGGCAACTTAGCTTGGGTCAAAAGTCCTATTGTTCTCTTCCTACACTTGTAAACACATGTAAACACTTGTAAACTGGCACCACCACTAGCCTCTACGACCAAGCAGCTTTTTTATCGTAGGCTTTCTGTCGAATAAAATAAGCTTTGAGTATTTTAGCTTGGGATTTCATACACTTGTCAAAAAGAATTTTGGATTTACTTGGAACTTTCGACCTTATGCATTCTAATGCTGGATGGTAGACTGATGAATACAACAACTGGACAACTGTCGCTGATCAAACATGGTTTGAAGAATGTGTCCTTTCATAGATTTCAAACTAAAATACTCAGTAGGATCGCGTCTGATTACCAATACCATCAGGTTTTTTAGAAACTAAAACGATGAAGATAATTTGATGGATTAACATTCGTACAAATCCATAGCAAACACAAATACAAATGAAAAAGCTAAGTAAAATGCACAAAAATTATGGGTTTTGATTTTAATAAAACATTTTTTGATGTTGAAATGTGTATGTGTGTATGTTGAAATAAATATGTGCAAAGAGACAGCGTTCTCCTCAAATAGAGGGATGAAAAGCATAAATATTTTAAGTACCTGGGCATTTTGCAGTCATAAATGAGAGACCACGTTCTCCCCAAATAACGTTTATGATTTGCATAACTATATTCATGCGCTGAGACCTGAAAGCATGCAAAAATATCCCCACCCAAACACTGTTAAAAATATCGTCGGCAAAATCGTTCCTTGACAGAATTTCGGTAATCGCTTCAATTAATATTTCACATTCCAGGTTTTGCGATTGACCATTTCGCTGGAAATAACCACTCATTGCAAGCTACACACTGAAAAAATACAAAATTTAGAATGGATTACACACCATGAACACTGAATCTGACGAACTTGGTTACATACTGTTCGTCAAACAGTGGGTCATTTACAATAGATTCAACCATGACTTTTGTGAATGACAACTCGAAACTGTCACGAGCGAGCAAACATTTTACATTCATCAATACATTTGCTTAAACCTTCACCACTTGTAGTATTATAAATCTGATATAACATGCTCGTCAATAGCAGTGAGCACCTACACTGTGGAAAACAGTAGGGACAAAATAACAACCATAGTGCCACAGGCATGTATTACGCTGTATCGAAAATTTGTTTTTTCCATATTTCAAATCGGGCAATTGTTCACTGCAATGTGCAAAGTAAAAAAACAAAAAGGCAGTCTCTGAGTTATGAGTGGCTTGCTACTAGGGAATCATACTCACAGTTTGTGAGACGAACGTTTATGGCTATGAAATTGTCAATTTCATCGCACGGTACGCACTATAAATTTGCCGATTAAACATGATTTTTTCTGATGATAAATTATCTTTATTGCTCTCATGTCCTGAAACACTCAGTGGTGTGGTGGTAAAGTCCATAATTTCCAAACTAAGGAAACTCAGTGCAATCCTCCATCTGTGCCAAACACTTCATTCGCCAGCAAGTGTCAATTTGAATACTCTATCTACGACATCTACCAAAATTCAAGTTCAAGTCAACATAGTAGTTGAAAATACTCTGTTGCAGTGCTGGATAGCAAAATGAAATCAACAATATAGTACTATCCTGCTTTGTCGGATTACGTTTGTGCAAGATACTATAAAAACGCCACTATCCTATTCCCATATCCATTAGAAGAGTACTGTGACGTCATAGCCTATAGCTCTCTCTGGAGCTATGCTATGGCGCATGTAGTTAATTCATCAACAATTGTGGAAGGTTTCTGCGGGAACCTCACACCCGACAAGATCAACAGAATAGCACGACACGCGCTGTGCCCGGTCAGAGGTCTGCTATCAGGCAATTGGAGGACACAGTGCGCGCGTACGTTTATTATGCAGGTGCTTTCAGTGTTTAGAAGTGTTGTACATTTCATACAGCACAACTTAAGTGTATGGAGGGAATCCTCTTGTATAAAGGATGGGAACCTATACCATGATCGCGTTATTCAGACGTTTAGAAATTCTGTGATTGCTCAAATGGAATCCAGTCAGTTCAAATTTATCTGAAAGATTTAATTGTTTTGTTGCTGGGTAACCAAAAGAGGCTCGTGTTCCAGAGTCAAAATCCATTGAAATAACTAACAAAACATCTATTTCGCTACACGTAAAAAACTGAGTTACACTTTTTTTCAAAACCGATGTCTTAGTTGCCCTCTGTCTCTTGCGACAAGAAAACAGAACGCCGGTGCAGGCCTACAACGAGTGGAAGAAGTGGTCCTGCGTGTCTCCTGGAAGGAGGCGGCTTAATTACGGTGAGGAGCACTCCAGAAACAAGAGACTCGAGAGGATAGAACGCTAGATGAGAGGATAGAACGCTAGATGAGAGGATAGAACGCTAGATGAAAGGACACAATGGTAGATGAGAGGATAGAACGCTATATGAGAGGATAGAACGCTAGATGAGAGGATAGAACGCTAGATGAGAGGATAGAAAGCTAGATGAGAGGATAGAACGCTAGATGAGAGGATAGAACGCTATATGAGAGGATAGAACGCTAGATGAGAGGATAGAACGCTAGATGAGAGGATAGAACGCTAGATGAGAGGATAGAAAGCTAAATGAGAGGATAGAACGCTAGATGAGAGGATAGAACGCTAGATGAGAGGATAGAACGCTAGATGAGAGGATAGAACGCTAGATGAATTCTGATTGTCCTGATTACCAAATTTCTTCCGATGATCTTTCACAGTTGGAAGCTCATGAACTGTGAAAGAACGATCGAGTTGTGAGTTCCTAATTTCTAAAGCGTTTCTTTGTGGAAGTTGAAAATTTAACTGGGTTATAGGCTTTGGAAAATGAAGGTTAAATGGAAAACAGAAATTACAAAGTATGTTGCACCAACGGGGACGGATGTTGGTTGACACGTCGAACGCTGTTTTGGCTTATAGTACTAGTTTCAGTTGTATATATTTTGAGCTAACATTTTATGTATCAAGTAATGCCCGAATCAAATCATTTTTATATGCTATCGTATTTATGATACTATAAACTCGGCTATTATCCACCATCTTTGATCATATATAAAATGTTGTGCGATATTTCATGCCTGGCTAATGATCATCGTATCATACTCCTAAGTGATGTTCTCGCGCGAACAAAAGAACTGGATCACTGTGGAATACGAGAAGAAATCCTCTCCAACAGCACTGAAATCAATATTCTTGCCGAGATTGTTCATCAGTGGAAGAGAGATGAGCAAATATCAGCCCCATCTTTTTAATCGCCTCGACGAAATTAAAAAAAAGTGCTACATCATATGGCGAGCCCAGAGGACGTATGACTTCTAAAACAATGGCAGAAGCAAATCAACCTTTTAGTTCCGAGATTCCATTCGACAAACCTATAAAAGCCTTGTCTTAAGCAACTGTACTACTCATACAATTATCCGTTACAACTGAACATGAAGCCGTACAAGTTTCACAAGTGTCAAGAGCTTATTGAAATACCTAAAAATCCATGTTTGACTTTTTGTTCATGAGCTTCAGATTGTAACATTGATCCACAAAATAATATTTTCTCTGACGAGAAGTGGTTCATTCCAACACCACATCCTAATATTTTAAATTCAAATTTCTTGAGCGTCGCTAACCCTCATCAATATGGAAATTGTGTGATAAAGCGGCCCAGCGCCTAAGCAAAGAAAAAGTCAGGCCAGCTGTCTCGATCTTCCACCTTGAACCAAGATTTTGTGGCTTTAATTTGGGAGCTCCGTTTGAAGCCGAGTTGTTTTGGCAAGAAGTTTTATTCATACAAAAATCCCTGAAGTCAACCATACATGTATTTTTTTATCTGTTATGAAAAGTGATGAATGTAAATTGTCGACGATATTAACTTTGTCGACGATTTTAACTTATGATTCGAAATGCACCTATAACGTAGTTTTTGTAATAGACATAAATTCTGTTACAATTGCCAAGCCTCACCTACTCAATTGTTTAGAGCTAACTATGTAACAAATTCTTTAATCAGATCCTTCTGTATCCTTTAATCTCATCTCAAGGCCCGTAATCCGTGCACAAATGCCCCGACTCCTTACCTTCTCTCGTCGAACATTCATTTTAGGAATTGGTCTCCACCCCGTTCTCTGCAGACACCTTACGAACCGACGCATAGCCCACTGGATGGTCTCCACCCCGTTCTCTGCAGACACTTACGAACCGACGCATAGCCCACTGGATGGTCTCCACCCCGTTCTCTGCAGACACTTACGAACCGACGAATAGCCCACTGGATGGTCTCCACCCCGTTCTCTGCAGACAGTTACGAACCGACGAATAGCCCACTGGATGGTCTCCAACGAGTTCTCTGCAGACACTTACGAGCCGACGCATAGCCCACTGGATGTTCTCCACCCCGTTCTCTGCAGACACTTACGAACCGATGAATAGCCCACTGGATGGTCTCCACCCCGTTCTCTGCAGACACTTACGAACCGACGAATAGCCCACTGGATGGTCTCCAACGTGTTCTCTGCAGACACTTACGAGCCGACGCATAGCCCACTGGATGGTCTCCACCCCGTTCTCTGCAGACACTTACGAACCGACGAATAGCCCACTGGATGGTCTCCACCCCGTTCTCTGCAGACACTTACGAACCGACGCATAGCCCACTGTATGGTCTCCACCCCGTTCTCTGCAGACACCTACGACCCGACGGATCGCCCACTGCATGGATAGGTCTCCGCGACGATCTCTGAAGATACCAACGAACAAACGTATCGTCCAGCGTATGAATAATTGGTCTCCACCTCGTCTGGTAGCCCTCACGAAAAGACGTATCAGCCATTTCCAATTTGGTCGATAGCTCGAGCGTGTGTATCAAGCGTGTGATTCTGAATGGGTATCGAAGTATGTGGACAGTGAAATCATCATTGGAAAAACTTCAGTCATCGCCAAGATTCGATACTGCGTCGCCGGAATACGAGTCCAGCACTCTACGCACTAGGCCATCCAACACAACAAAAGTTGTGATTCAAGCTTTCGTGGGTATTGTACTGTTTTAGGGTCGACTACCAATTCCTCTGTTTTATCACTGTTAAGGCACAATAACCGTGCTCATAGATGTTAGAGAGAATATACCAACAATAACGTTGGGAGAAATGTATGTATGGGTATCGAATGTATGGGTATCGAAGTGTAATCCAAAGAAACTTTTGGGCCCTCCCATAAATTTTTTGAGGCTGCACTTGAAAAGTTCAAGCGGTAGCGGTTGCGATTGTAACATACAATTGGACATACAAGGACTTTTCGGGTTTTGTTTCCCTCCTCCTAGCATTGAGATCGTACGGTACGTACAAAGATGTGGCTGCTTTCTCTAAAAATATAACTGTATACATGCATGTATGAAAACATTGATCAATACTTTCAATATCATTGAAATTAATTTGAAATCAGAACGCGAAAATTAAATTTCTCACGTTCATTGTTGCACAGTTAAAATGCTGCCTTGGATTTGACCTTCCGCGACCTTTCCTTTAATTTGCGGCCTTAGCAATTCACAAGTGGCCACGTCGAATGCGCGCGCACATCCTTTACTATGTTGTTGTTGAACGTAAGAGCACGAGGGCAACAGGATACAAAAACGAGCCAACTATCCAGCGTGGGCATACTTTATGCTGAGACGTCATCAACAGTAGCCTCTTAGCTGCTAGTCATTATTATTGCCGTACGTTACAACAATCTAGCTTCTAGCCAGTCGATGGCGCCCTTATTAAGGAATACAATTTCTTGGGATCTCGGAGAGTCCAAAAGGATCCTCGATACCGCCTGGGTGATATATATAGCAGTAAATCGTATACGTCGTGAAGAATTCACGGCATAAGATGCACTTGTCTCGGATTGTCCAAACTCAATATACTACAGTGAGCTGTTAGATGCACATTGGTTTTTCAAGAATTTATGCAAGTGATCAGACAATTCTGCGGCGGAAACAAAGAACGTGGTTTCAGTTTTTCGACTTCATAAGTTTCAATATACAATAGCAACAAGGCACCGGAGTAGTTCCTCTAAAATTGATCACTTTTCTGAGAATTAATATATCTCCTTCAGGCACCAGAGGGCATAAACTGAAATTGGTGTGAAATATGGGGTGAAAACGGTGGTCGGGATGGGAATTTAGGAAGAGCGTTGCCGCAAAGGAGAGATCAAAGCAGGAAGAGACCAAAAGGACTATGGGGAAAGAGCATATGTGCATGCCCAAAAAGGATCAGGAGGGATCGCGAGGATGGAAAAAATTATTATATGGAGCCCAGGGAGAAGAATGGACCCTGATCATTGAAGGGACAACGTGTAGGCTGGTGTGATAAACTAACAATTCCTCAAAAGTGTCCACCATTCTTCTTAACTCACAAAAAACACTGCGGCGTAGGCAGTCCCATGTCGACACACTCAGCCTTCCTCCATCGTTGCAACTGTTTCGCAAAATATCCGCTCAAAAATCACCACAAGTTTTGGGTTTTCCTCGAGCAATCACATCGTCTATTTTACCCCACAGCCCGTAATCAAGGACCCGGACGATCGGTACGAAGGCTAACCACTCTCAGCTTCAATTTCTGCGAAATAAAATTGTGACAACGCCATTTTTCGTGTAATCTTTAACAACTCTTATGGAAAGATAGGGATGATACCGAGTCGTTTCTCCCCTAAATGCCAAATTTTATCACAAAAGTACAGGAGAAGGGTTCATCTCTCACTATATTACCATCCACTTGCGTTGGTCCTCAGTAAACATCTTCAAGGACCATAGTTCCAACTATTGCTTGTATTTGATGTTGCTCACTTGGATCACTTAAAAATCAATCATGTCCAAATGTGTCAGTATATGTTCAGGCTTAGTCATATGGGGCCTTCTTCAAAGACGATTTCACTCAACTCTGTAATTTTATCACTTAACATCTTATTGTCCTTCATACTTACGTCAGCCTTCACACACAGGCTGTCCGGGGGAGGGTGGATTTTGTATTTCTCGCAGCAATGCCAAAAACTCCGAAAATGTAGATACTGATTTGTTTTGTCTGTGCACTGCTGTAAATCGTGCGTCAAGTTAGCGAGGGGTGGGGGGGGGGCGAGGCCACTCGGCAGCTGATGATGAGTTACAGTCATAGGATTGTAACCAACTGTGGTACATTCGAGCTGGAAAAGCGACTGGAAAGAGATGAAAAGGGCAACGAATTGTACCATCCGTTTTGTTCATTAGGAACTGGCTGAATCGAAAACGACTTAACAAAAATTTTGTTTGGAAAAATTAATTAGACCGAATAATTAACGACGCACCCTCTTGTCATTCAGATGCTGGACCATTTCACGCCCAGTTGACGAAGGCTTCCCGTAGACATATACTTTTTGTTCAACAGTGCATACACCTATAAATTTACCTTAGGTCTCCGCCCAAAGGAAATGCAACAGCTGCATCCAATTCTACGCTGATTAAAATTTGTCGCTTTGAATTCACTCTGATATACCTTCATTATAATCAATGGTTAGTACTGCGAATAAACCTCAATTTCTTTTTAACTCATACCGACCCGCCATGTCACTATACGGAATAATTCTACGTCTTTGTATAGTAACTAACACCATTTTGCTAGGGACTAACACATGATGGATAGGACCAACAGAGGTTCAGGCTTAGACGACATCATCATGAGTTAGACAAAATGAACAGCGATTCAGTAAAGAGGCGAAGCATGATCGCCTATTTTAACAACGGGTCAGTGATTGTTGGGAACGATTAGAGGTAATTCAAACATCCAACAATTCAATACAAGAACCGTATTTCTAAGTGAATTTACCGGCTCTCTAATAAGCGAGTCATCGCACAATCAAATGCAAAGGTGGTATAGACGCATAGCATAAATAACATTCATCTGTGGGTGAGACGTTCCTGTACGACGATTTCATTCAGCTCTGTAACTTGATAGCTTAGCATCAATCTCCATGACAGCCCCAAGTTCTCATACTGGATAGATACATTTCAGGCAGGACGTGATCGCATCCCCTCCTACAGGATGCTCATAAATCAATATTTGCTCCAATGCGATAGTGGTGGAGCATACGCCCGCCCATCTGTGACCCAGCATCAAGTCTGATGTCAAAAGACTGCACATGAGCATGCGATAGTGGTGGAGCATACGTCCGCCCATCTGTGACCCAGCATCAAGTCTGATGTCAAAAGACTGCACATGAGCATATTTTTTCTCACGCAATTTTCGGCAGCCGATTTATTGACATTTGCAACTAATCGTAAAAATAATATAAAGACTGATAAAGACTGCTCCAAGCCAATTCATAGAGGGCTACTAAAATTGAACTAATTAATGTTTATTAGCATTTATTCGCATAGGAAGATTTGTATAGTTATTATTCAGATCACTTAGATAGCAATAATTCCAATTGACCAACAGGTTTCTTTAAGAACGTTTTGTTTTCTTTACTGTGACTTATTATTATTATTTGCTTCCATGTTCCACCGGAGTCCCAACGCTTTACTGTGACTTAATCATGCATGGCTGACCAACAGCGGATCAAACTCAGACGATATGATCTTTAGTGAGGCAGTGAGAAAAGATTTTTTCTTATATAATTAATATGTGTAGTAAAGAACAAATACTGGTTATTCGCACGACCAGTAAGTTGATGTAGCAAAGGTTTATATCAGTGAATTCAATTCGGCAAATATTAAGTGATTCAACGTCGAATTGAACACATCTGTTGATCCATTTAACGACTAGAAGCAATTTCTCGTGTACACTGAATATTTTAAGCCGATTCCAGTCAATAAATTCAAATTGATTTTATTCGGTCACCTTAAAAAAAAACATAAATGATGGACAATTTCAATAGAAACTTGAGTCATCTGTGTGAAAACTGAACCGATATCTAAGGGAAGAACCGAATGAAATCCTTCATCAACGTCAGGCCGGATAACTCATCTGGAACGAAGTAAAAGTCAGCTTCAAGTTTCAATTCCGTTCTAAATCACAGAAATCCTTAAAAATAATTGCGCTGTGAAGCCGATGACATCAAACGACGCATGGCAAAGGAAAATCCAATATCCGTAAGTCAACACTTCTTCAGTCACCCCCCACTGGCTTCGACGGCGCCTCGGTTCTAGCAGTGCCGACGGTGAAGACGGCATCTCCCTTTCAGCGCCGCCGGTGCTGAAGGTACCTCCTTACAACGCCGACTATGCAAACGGCGGCTCTTTACAGCGCCGCCGGTGCTGAAGGTACCTCCTTATAACGCCGACGATGCAGACGGCGGCTCCTAACAGCGCCGCTGGTGCTGAAGGTACCTCCTTTCAACGCCAACGGTTCAGACGGCGGTTCCTTACATTGCCGCCGGTGTTGAAGGTACCTCCTTACAACGTTGACGGTGCCGACGGCATCTTCTTTGCCAACGTTGCCGACAGCGCCGCCTTTGTTGACAGTGCCGACGGTGCATCCCTTGTCTACGGTGTGTACGGTGACTCCTTTTTTGACGATGCTCTCAGTGCCAATGACACCTGTATTGCTAACGGTCTTCACGGTG
This sequence comes from Gammarus roeselii, assembly GCA_016164225.1. NCBI lineage: Eukaryota > Metazoa > Arthropoda > Malacostraca > Amphipoda > Gammaridae > Gammarus > Gammarus roeselii. The sequence goes on from SDVV010010859.1 coordinate 11,659, forward strand.
ACTTTTTACAGTGCCGACAGGGACGACTGTGCCTCCTTACTGTGCCGACGGTTCCGACGATGCATCTATGCAGTATCGTCGGTGACTCATTTGTCGGCGTTTTCGATGGCACATCCTTGTTGACATTGCTTCCGGTGTTGCTGGTGCCTTCTTGGTTGACCGTGCCGACAGTACCTTCTTTGCTGACGACGTTTTTTTGACGGTGCCCTATGTGCCGTCAACAGAGGCGTCTTCTATGCCTACAGGTTCGACGGTGCCTCCCTACAGTTTTGACGGTGCCAACGGGGCCTTCTTTGTCGACAGTGCCAACGTCGCCTTCATGCAGGGCCCATCATTCAGCCTTTCTAAGCACTGGAGTTCGATTCCATCATCAAAGGACTCAATCACGAAGTTTACCAGGATTGTAAAATAGCAGACCCCCCTTTCTCTCACCTTTATAATATTCATCACGTGTGTCACTTCAATTTGATTTGGACCGACTTGGGAAGCCTTTAGCGATTGATGCATACTCTCCTGAGATGAGGACCAGTAACTGTCACTGCCGACGTGTTTAAAAGACAGGCCCGAATAATATCGGGTAAAGAATCTCAAATCATTTTTTTTCTTATTTGTGCAGTAATGAACAGACCCAGCAGGCAATGACAACCTATTTTTTTCAGGGGAATACATTTATACACTTCTTCAGTTTACTGCAAACTAACGGTAAACTTTGGTCATCTTGATAGACACCCACCGCGGCCTAACTCCTCGAGGTTCAATCGGTGCTCGTTCTACAAATGATACTGACCCCCGGCGCGGTAGTATCACTCTCGACAGGTCCCATTCAATCATACGCTTAGTTATGATGGGTTTTAAGGTTTCATACCTGCAAACGCTAATGTATCCCCAATGTACTAACCTCGGGCACAAAAACCACCTGCAATGATAGCATAGCCACTTGGAATGCTCGACCCGCGACAATGCTCGACCACAGTGTGTTTCCCCCCGCCAAAGTTATTAAATATGTTGAAAACTTGAAGGTCACAAAATTTCCAGGTCCAGACCAAGTTCATCCCCGTATTCTAAAAGAGACTAGAAACGAAATCGCCGAGCATTTTCCAAACATATACACCCAATCTATCGCAAATGGCACCTGCCCCCCTAAATGGAAGGAGGCTATTATTACCCCAATTTTTAACATGGGGAACAAAAAGTGTCCCGTCAACTACCGTCAAATTAGTCTCACCTCAGTCGTTGGCAAATTGATGGAAAGTTTGATACTGGATAAAAAATGCAGAACTCCTAGAATCAAACAAATTTATTGGTGACTCTCAGGTTGGCTTTAGACACAACCGTTCCTGTCATACGAACCTGCTACTTTTCTGCAGGAATATAATTGAAATTCACGACACAAATCTCCAATCAATATCATTTACATTGACTTTCAAAAGGCCTTTGATAGAGTCCTCCAAAAGCACCTAGTTAGTAAATTGCACAGCATTGGTATTCGAGACGAGCTTAACAACTGGACAAAATGCTGGCTTACGGACAGACGGCAGCGAGTTGTACTTAACGGAGCTTCCTACCCCTGGGCTGATGTAACAAGCGGCTTGCCTCACGGATCAGTGTTAGGGCCAGTTCTCTTTATAATATTTATTAACGATCTCGATAGCAACGTACTCATACCTTAGCAAGTTTGCTGACGATACAAAGATATGAGGAAAAGTGCAAACCATACGAGAGTGTCAGTAGATTCAACTGGACTTGAACAAAATTGTTAATTGGTCAGAAAAGTGGCCAATGAAATTAGATGTAGAGAAATGTAAAGTTGTGCATATAGATCCTCATAACCTCAAACACGAATATTAAAGGTCCGGAAAGAAACTCATTCTTGTCACCGAAGAGAGAAACTTAGGTCTCATCATTAGTAGCGACTTAAAAATTAGCAAGCAATGTAACGATGCCGCCAAGAAAGGCAACAAAATCTCGTACAAAAACAGCCACAGTATTCTCAAGTTATGCAATGCATTTGTTTGACCGCATGTCGAATATTTCGTTTAATTCTGGTCTCCATATCTCAGAAAAAAACGTTATTAAATTAGAAAAGGTTCAGCGTAGAGCTACCGAACTCATCCCATCACTGCGGAATAAAACGTATGAAGACAGGCTACGTGAAATCGATCTTTATTCGCTAGAGAAATGTCGAGTCAGAGGCGACATGATCAAAGTGTGGAAGATTATGAAGGAGTGACTATTAACAATGGATACAAAATCGTTGTGAAATGTTTCTCACTCGACATCACGCGCAATTTCTCCACGTATAGAGATGTCGAAGAAGTCAACCGTGTAGCAACGCCGATAAATAGAAAACCGTTTCCTTTCTTGATGTTTTAAAAACAGAAATGGCACATGAAGCTCTTTTAGACGTTCTTCTTCAGAACTAATCCTCTTGCTATCAAAAGGTAACTTGGTTTGGGCCAATAGACCTCTTGCTGTCTTCATACACATTTTTAATGATCATCGGCCGCCCAGCCTCAGTCACTGAACGCTCCAGAAATGGCATTCATTAACACTCAATTGAATATTTATTCCCCCAGAAGCTCGTGAATACTCTTTACTAGGCCGATATTTCAGGTCACGTCTTCTCATTACAAAATTTGCATGTAAATGCGAAAGCCGGTGGAAATTTTTGCGAAGACCAGAACTAAAACTGGGTGGGGAAGGGCGCGGGGCGTCAGCCAACGAGAGGTTGTCGTGCCAACATATTTCAGCGAAGGAAGGTGTGAAGCGAGTTGACCACTGGCCGGAGGGTCGCAGCACTAAGAGGAAGTGAAATTATTTTTGGGGGTAATATATTAACGGGGGTGGGGAACTTCTGACCGAAAGACTGACGTTGATTTGAACGAAAAAAGCAGACATGCGGAGGAGGTGGTCACTAATTTTTAAGAGATTGCTGATACAACATTTTCAAATGGAACGAGGTATTACACGAGTCCATGTTCCCATTATTGCCTGATTGTGATACTCCAAAACGTATACGTTGAATGATCAGAACAAATGATCAACATTATATCATAGAAGGATGTTTCCTTACAATGCTTCGGGACCGCCACGGAGGTAGCATTGATCAGTGTCGATAATCTGTACCGCAGAGTGGTGGAGCCCACCGTGGCGTCATTTCCTGCAGGTTCCTGGCATGACAGTTGAGAAATTTGGACAAAAAGTCGAGGGAAATTAATAAATTCATAACACTGAATGAATATTTCTGAGAAGTTCCACGAAAACGGGAACTCTTATATTGGTTATAGAATACACTGGCTTATGTTATACAGCGCTGTAGATAAAGTACATGGGAGTATTATTAAAGTCCGATGCGCTGAATCATGTGTAGTCGTGAAAGACAGAGCGACTTTTTGTCCTCATAGACGAGGTTGGAATTATGCTGCCTAGTGACAATACTGAGCCCGCTCATTTCTAGCAGCTGAACAAAGTTTAGGAAAATGTCTACAATCACGACGTACTTTTGGAGGAATGCACGTGAACTATCGTACGTTCATTTGGTGTGATTGGCTTATGTTTCGTAATAACCATAAATAGAGGGTGCTGCACGCAGTCTACCATAAATAGAGGCTGTTGCACACAGTATACCATAAATAGAGGGTGCTGCACAGAATCTATCATAAATAGAGGGTGCTGCACATAATCTACCATAGATAGAGGGTGCTGCACATAATCTATCATAAATAGAGGGTGCTGCACACAATCTACCATAAATAGAGGGTGCTGCACACAATCTACCATAAATAGAGGGTGCTGCACACAATCTACCATAAACAGAAGGTGCTGCGCACAATCTACCGCAACTGCAAGCCTCCTGGGGACATTTGCGTTGACTATCAACGACCCTGCATGCTCCAAGTTTTTTTAAGAGATATTCAGATTCAAATTTTACCCCTTTCCGTATCCTCATTTTTAAAATCGTTTCCTGACAAGTTAAGCTGGGCCGAATTAGTCTGTTGTACGAGTATAGCAACCCGTACCGGCTGCATGATAACTAACTTAGCCAAGTGTCTTGATGGGTTCTTAATAAGTGTAACAAAGAGCCCATCAACCTTCGGAGCGGGTGTATCGAACATCCTATTACCGCGGGCGCTAAAGCAACCGCTTCCATGGACTAATGGCCCATAAAATAAGTTAACCTTAACTTAGTTAATGAGCAGTCAGCAGCTTCGTTACTGAGCAGTCAGCAGTGTAACCCTTAACTTAGTTACTGAGCAGTCAGCAGTGTAACCCTTAACTTAGTTACTGAGCAGTCAGCAGTGTAACCCTTAACTTAGTTACTGAGCAGTCAGCAGTGTAACCCTTAACTTAGTTACTGAGCAGTCAGCAGTGTAACCCTTAACTTAGTTACTGAGCAGTCAGCAGTGTAACCCTTAACT
>SDVV010010860.1:0-16074 GCA_016164225.1 Gammarus roeselii
TCGGAGTTGTGAGGCTTCTAGGAATCATAAATCGCTTCTAAACTGATCATAATTAGAATTTATTATGATTATTTGGTACTCGATTTTTCTGTTGAAGTTCACTGATCAGTATATGTTATTTTCAACCAAATAACTGTGCGAAGTCCGCGACAAAATAAACAAAAACAGAGGAGCGACTCTGTTCACGTCCTTCCCCTACCGGCGCTAACTGATAAGCTTATTACCCCAGAAGGAAGGTGGCCAATGGTAAGACGCACCTCCCACTTTTGCATGCACTCAAAGCCCGGCTCTAAAAGAACCGGCCAAGAGAACACGTGACACACTTCGTGTCAGAAGTGAGGTTCTAGATCTGAGTGAGCAGCAGGCCCGACATCGTTAGATGGTTTAACCCTGTGGCGTCATAATTGCCGTCGCGCTTCTCGACAAGATGTAGAAGTCGAGAAGGCACACCACCAAACGACGTCAAAACTAATCAACTCAGCAACCACTTTCTTCTCAAGCTCATCCACCGCACGCTCTTCGCTATCTCCACACTGATGTCTGACCTCCCTCTCAGTGCCCGCTTCGCGCTGTCTATTCACTCAAATCTTGGTCTACCTCTAGGCCCTCGTCTACTCACTTCCGCTGTCAGCACCCCTTTCACCAGTCTCCCACCTCTGCCCGAACCAATTTGGAACACGTGAATTCACTCTTTTCTCCAACTTCATCACCATCTCCGCTATGACTCAACCAATGTCATTGTTGATTCCATCCCCTCAGCATCACTCCTGCCACACCTCTCAAACACTTCATTTCGAAGACATTCACCCTCCCTCCTCCTTCCGCTGCCGATCCCCACGTTCCCTTCTACGCAGGCGTAGCTGGACAAATCCTTCCAAGCAAACCTCAGCCCGCCTCTACTCGCAACATCCCACAGCACTCCGCAATCTTCACTACACCCAACACTCCACACCTCTCGTCCACTCCTGACTTCACCTCAGCTTCCACCAGCTCAGGCTTCTCCGCCTAGAACCTTGAATATACTTGCACCAGCAATTTTTCATTTAGGAACATTCCAGAAACATGAATATACTTGCTCCAGAAACTTTCCATTTAGGAGGCTACCGATTCAGCTCGCATCGTCACTCCTCGAACATCTCGCCTCTCTACCATTACCCACGCCATCTCGCAGCGTCCTCCTTTTACACTCCACCAAATCATAGAAATCTCACTACTGGGAATGCTGATGCAGGAGTACCAAGGAAGATAGTCTGATTGCCTAGTTAGATCATTCGTGCATACCTTTGACACTCGCAGCGCAACGGACAGTGGCTTTACGGTTGTAAACACGGTCACTGTAATCTAAGATATGTCCGTAACTTGATACTGCACTAGTTGCTGTTTGTACGTTCGGTGCTAGAAGATTGCTGACTCAAGCGCCCTATAAAACGTTGTCACTCTAATCCAATGTAGTTCGCTCATTCATTTTCAAAAACAGGTATATTTTGAAACACGTTAAATCCACTGAAAAAAATACATTAATCACTTTTCATACCAGATAAATCGTAAAAGATGACTGATTTTTTGTGTTTTATTATGAAAAAACTGCTCAGCACTTCAACGCGGCTTCGAAATGAGCTCCCACATTGATGGCTCAAAGTCTTGTTCTATGGTGGAAGCTGGCGATAGCTAGCCGAATTCTTTCTTTGGGTAATGGCGGGCAGCTTAATTACACAATTTTCATGTTGACGAGGGTTCGTGACATTACAGAACCTTGAATATAGTTGATTAGGACGTTGCCTAATCATAAACCTCTTCTGGCTTATGAAAAGTAAGTTTTGTGGATAAATTCTATAATCTGATTCCCAAGAACAAAAAGACGAACGTTGATTTTTATTAGTTTCACTTAGCTATTGGCACTTGTCGGCTTTCAGTTCAATTTAAATTCAATTCAATTTCAGTTGCGTTTAAAATTGGTCAAATTTTCCATCCACGTGTGTAATAGAAAGGGTAGGATCTTCCTGAATTTCTTAACTGACGAGTTAATTTCCTTATGATCTTGTTTCGAAAGTTTTGCGTTCTTGAGACTGCCCCTTTGAAACTTTTTTTTTTTAATTTACCACAGCGTGATTGAAAAGATCCGACTGATATTTGCTCTTCTGGCTTCCTCTGATGTCAAATCTCTCTCCGAATTTCCATTTTAACTCTGTTGGAGAGGAAGTCTTCCTGTATTCGAGAATGACACAGGTCTATTTTGTTCACTCTTGAACTTTACTGAGAGACACGACATGGTCATTATTTTCCTGACATGAAATATTGCTGAGCATTTTATGTTAGATCAAAAACGGCGGATGACAGCAATATGTCCAGTATCATAAAAACGATTTCATATAAAGTGTATATACTTTGACCGGGCATTTATTCGTTGATTAAATGCGGTCATAAAATATACACTTTTTAACAGATATCCTGTAGGTAATACGGGCCTAGGGAATCTCCGCATTTAGGACTAGTGTGCTCCGTCTCGGAGCACACTCAGCTTTTGTGCAACACTAGCAACTGCCGCTTCACCAATCCGTCTCTCAAACGGAACCTCACTCTCACCTCCTTTTTTTATCAGTCCCGTACGCTGTCTGGCGGTATGAAGCGTAAGCTATCAGTGGGTATCGCACTTTGCGCCGGTAGCAGCGTGGTCATCCTGGACGAGCCCACCAGCGGCATGGACCCAGGGGCGCGGCGCCTGGTGTGGGACCTGCTGCAGAGGGAGAAGCAAGGTGCGTGGGAGGGATACATGATGGCCTGCACCGAGTATTGGGTCATTTGAGGCGACCAACGATACGGTTGTTAACGCCAGATTTTAAAGGGGTTTTGTTGAAAGATGAGGCTAACGGTGGCCAGTATTGGTTTTTACCTTTTGAGCATCATCGACGCTTCACGTCCGTTCATCCATCCGTCTGCCTTCACATGCCTTCGATTTTGTTAGACGTATTACCCTAAGAAAGCAATGCAATAGACACTGCAATTGTGATACGATAGCGAAATTTGTAATCAATGTTCACTACATCTGACCGTAACTATCTGCTCTACGTTTTTGAGGATGTGCACTTGGAGCCTGAGTCTCATAGCTCAAACTCTTGCTTTATTTTTGGATTTTGGCATCATTTAGGTACCCACATTCATATTACGCCAATTACTTCCTTTTGTTCTCTAGGCCGCACGATTTTGCTCACCACGCACTTCATGGAGGAGGCCGACCTGCTGGGAGATCGAATCGCTATCATGGCGCTTGGGGTGGTGCAGTGCTGCGGCTCATCCATGTTCCTCAAGAGGAGATACGGTCAGTAACAGGCTACTGAAAAGATAGTGACGCACTGCAAGGTTTAGTCAGCTAGGTACTAGCATTTGGATGGGGAAGGTTCTTCGTCGACTGAGATCAATTTGTTCTTTGTAATTTATCCCCTTTCTTATCCTTCTATGCTTTTTTGATATTTATGAAATTGAGGCATATGCTTGTCGAAGAAAATATGAATATTTGTGTGGTAACAATGAGGCGTGAGTTGACGATACTAGGACTAACTACGCTGCATACCATGCAGGGGCTGGCTATCACCTGATCATCGTGAAGCAGAAAGACTGTGACGTCTCCACCATCACTAAGCGCATACAGCGTTACATCACCGAGGCCAGGGTGGACCAGAATCACGGGGCTGAGCTCTCTTACATCCTACCCGCTGAGAACGTCGCCAAGTTTGAGAAACTTTTCAACGACCTCGAGCAGAACAAGACCGAACTGATGATCTCCAGCTATGGGGCCAGTCAGACCACCATGGATGAAGTGTTTCTACGGTGAGACCTTAATCATGTTGGTGTTAGAGGACCAATCAGACCACCATAGATGAAGTGTTTCTACGGTGAGACTTTGACTATGTTGGTGCTCTAGGGCCACTAATATCACTATGAACTATGTTTTTTCTACTTTGAGACCTTGACTCTGACGGTGTTGCGCTGCTAGTCATTCCCCCATGGATGAAGTGTGATTATTGTGAGACCTTTACTGTTGCTGTGGTCGCCGCTCTGCATCGTCCTGAAAAGTGAGGAACTTTTATTTTATTTTTCATTAATTTTAAACTTTTACTCCTGTTGAAGAGACGAGTTTTTATCCAGTTAATAAATTGTCCACGCACCTGAGATTTTTTATGCACACTGTCGCAAGAATGTCTATCTTCAGAACACGATGCTTGGAAGTTTTGTGATGTATCTTTGCTCTGGGGTTCGTTTTCGTACTATCTTGTTATTTGATTGATTGCGCCGGATTACGCACCTTGCAAAGTGCCCATGTCAGTTATGTTGCTGTATTTATTGCCTCTGAGAAAGATGCAATGTTACATTTCGTTCTGTCATCAGAGTCGGGGAGAACGCGGAGCATGCCGAGCAGCTACGGCAGTACAACCTGCAGCAAAATATTGGCCCTACCGCCAACGGGGGCTCTTCTATAGGGGGCGGCGCATCCCCCTCCCACAGCGGGGCGGCGGTCGCTCTGAGCGGTGTGGCGCATGGTGTGCCCGGACACCATCGTACGGCGTCGGCCAGTAGTACTGTGAGCAGCGTGCGGTTGCAGCTGCGGCGGGAGGTGGAGGCGGTGGCCGCCAGGGACATCGCGGCCAAGCCGGAAAAGGGCAAGCTACTTCAGCGTGTCCTTGGCGACGTAGAGGACATCGTAGACATGGACCTGGCTGACTCCAGTAAGTGCGGCAACTTCTTCGACACAATCTCAATATCTCATTCGTTTGATAGTCCTGCGTGAAGTCTCTAGTATCAAGCAAGGCTTGCCGATTTAAAAGAACTCCTTGGTGATGAACTACCCCCCCTAGGCATCTGTTAGGTTCACGGGCCGCATGGAGTCACGGCCCAACCGGGGGGATGAACACCCTTATTTCCCTTCAGACTCCCCTCTTCTTCACCCTTCACTATCTCTCCTTTTCTCCCCCATCTTGATTTGCTTACCTTTTGTTTACCTCATTTGCATCTTACGTTTAGCTCAAATTTCCTTAAACTTGTCTCAGGCTACTTCTTAACAACTCTCCTAATAGTCGTTGCAAACAGACACGCACACTCAAACATACACATACCGGTTCTAACTATTCTCCTTTCGGGTGGCTAATCACAGCCAAGTTGCGCTTTTTCTTTCATGCAACCTGTTTCTACGACTATTCCTTCTTCTTCTTTCCATTCATGCTGTTCTCATGCGTGATATTTCCTACACCTAGTGTAGATTTCATGCATGGGATCCCCGTTTTCTGTCTCTTCTTCATCTTCCCCCTCAAGGACTACTGCGGATTCTTGGGGCTCTGAAGCAGGGTAGGTAGTGTGTTATTCCTCCTTACTGCCATCCGGGGAGTGTTGGGACCATATGGCCTCAGCACCTTGGGAGTTCCTGTACCTCCTGTGGCACCCGCGCTCGAACATTAAAAGAAGAATAAAAATAAAGACTAACATGATGCAGCACTGTTTGCTGGTTTGACATTCGGCGCCAGAAGGACAATGACTCCAGTGCGCTAGAAAGCCTCGTCACTCTAATCTAATCTAATCTAGTGATAAACTAGCAGATTTTTTTTGTCTCTCAGCCTCAGCAGAGAGACATATTGTGTTATACAGTGTTCGTCCGGTGCCTGAAGGACAGTGACCCCGTTGCACTAGATAGAAAGCCTTGGCACTCTAAATCTAATTGCATTTAGTCACTCTAATTGCAGTGCGTTCGATTATTGTTGTTGTTTGTATTCAACAGAGTGGTTTGCATTCGTTCAGTTGCAGATGTCGCCACATATCTACATTTTAACATTCCCAAATAGTTATCAATCAATAGGTTACAAACGAAAATAGAAATAGGTTTTAGGTCACGTAACTTACCATGATTTTACATGCAGTGAAAGATGACTTCAAAGGAAATTTTCAAAAGTCTTTTTTATACTTACATCCATCAGTTGTGCCCCTACCTATCTCATAGAGATTGGTAGGATGCCCGGTCACTGACTTTGAGGGGACTTGAGATGTAAGATTGTACACAGTGCAGAGATTCACCCATCATTGCACTACGGTTGCCCTGTAATCTCGGGTATCAGGGCCCCATCAGGCTTGTGTTGAACGATTGAAGCATCATGACCACCGGTTTTATCAAATTATTAAATGATAGCTTAGAAACTTTTCGACTCGACAACCCCTCGCTTACTTTGTTTTCAGAATAAAATCTTAATCTTTATTGACAAAATTAAACGTACATGTTATGGCTCATGTTAAAGACATAATCGTTCCGCTGTGGCAGATGATGTCTAGTTTGACACAGTTTTTATTCGTGAAAGCTTTTATTATATCATGAGGTTATATAACTCCACTGTGTATAACTTGAGTTCGTTATTATCGATACCTTCTAAAAGTACGGTATCAGTTTTGTTTGCTTGTGTTGTGATATCACCTGTTGTCGCTTATTTTGACACGAATTGGTTGTATAGTTACTAGGGTTTTTGTACCACCATCAATCAAGCTGGATGTTTTTAGTATAGAAGCATAAATAAATAACGTCTTGGCTTAATGTGTTCGTAGTTCTTCCTTCTTCAGGCGCATGCGTACTCGTTCCTTGTTATAAATGGGTTATATATATGCTCAGTTACGTAGATATTACACCCTTCAGAGCATTATCGACACTTTTTTTTTAGATTGTAGATAATGTAAAGAATAAATTTCTTGCTTCTAACGAGCCTGGCTGTATGTCAGTGCTGAAATAGCTTCATAGCAAGCACGTCTAAGTGCGCCTTCGCGTTAGCTTAAAGTTGCTAACTCGCCTTAGACTGATGTTGTCATTCGCTTCTTCCATCAATCTATTAATTATTAGCTACGTAATAATCATATACTTGGCGCATGATACATCATTGTGATCGTTTTAATAACAAATGAAAGAATTATGGGCCCTCCTCTGACACCAGGTAGCCGTCAATCGCTGTGGCATGAGTTTTGAAGCTTATTTAAACAACAGCACAATATTTTACACTATTCCACTTGAACATGTAAACATTTGCTCCATGCCTAATTGCAAATATTGTTTCTGCTTCACCAAAGTTTTCTCGCTTTGAGTAAGCTAAGGCTCATGTGCCTCGTCACCGTTTCTTTTATTTTTGTCAGTGAATGCAGCATCAACAATACTAATTTGAAGCCTTCCACACGGATGCCCCTGCCCTCCTTCTCACCTTCCCCCTAACCCTCCCTCTCGCACCTACAGGGCGGTCATCAGTGGCGGGCGGCGTGCTGCAGAAGGTGTTAGGTAGCTATGCCATTATTGTTGCTGTTGGGGTCCTTGCGGTGAGCGCGTTGGCTGCTTATTTGTTGCAAGGACATTGCTCTTGGCCGTAACATTAGTGAGAGTTGTTCTTTGGTAACCTTGTTGTTGACCATTACCTGCTTCAATATGCATTGTGGTTTCATGGACATGGGGATATGGCTCTTGGACCTTACTTGCTATTGTTGGATTTCTATTAATGTAACACATGGTTCAACAGGTTTCTTAGTTTTTCTTGCCTGTCGCTGTCATTGATGCGACCGAATGTTTACAAGACACGACGATACGGCTGACAGGACTTGCTCATCGTGACGTTGCGGGTGTCGTTGCATCTCCCACAAACCGATCGGAAACTCGTGTCATGGAAGTCAATTGGGTAGCACAGTACAGTACTTTTTTGGCCTCACACCAATCTTTTCTGTGTAGCTATTACATGTTGTATCCATTAAACAGCCTGTATCTATCGTTTGCTCTTCTAATAATAGAGACGACTCTCCTTGCCCGGCATAAGGGATGCATGGGTGCACTTACTGCTCTTGAAAGCAGAAATATTACTTCACCTTCCCTACCGCATCACCAGCCTTGCACCGGGTCCGTGATACTCCCTTGCCGCTCCTCTAATGATGTGTTGTGTCTCCGGGATGTCTCAGTAGTGCTGGATGGTTCTTCTTGGCTGCCGCGGTAGTCTAATTGGACAATAACACCCTACTATTGTTGCAATCTGTACAGGCTTGTAGTGAGACGGCCGATTGGCCTCCATTTAAAGATCAACAACTGAATATGACGGAACTTAATTCAGGACATGTTAGTTCGAGCCCTCATCCTCCCCTTCGCTGTTGCTAAATCATGTGGGCCATATCTTGTTCGGTATTCATCCTTTTTTGTACAAAAATAACGACTGTAAATTCCATTCAGGGATGCTTCTCAAAAGCAATATGTAAGTTTCTATTACTCGTCTGAGGCATGCCTGCTTCATATGTCCTAACATTGTCACCTTCCGCTATGTTTCATTGTCGTCAATTACTGTCGATTTAACCTTTGATTTTCACTGCTATTTCTACGCTATTGATTTGCTTTGCATTTTTTGTAGCAAGTAGCTTTTCCATTTGCGTGTGTATTTCTTGTGTCGTGTCACTACCTGATGTGACTGCGCTTTGCCACGGTTCAGGTTTGTGTCATATTAATATTGCTGTTCTATTTTCTACCCACAAAAAAAGCAAGTAGCTTTTCCATTTGCGTGTGTATTTCTTGTGTCGTGTCACTACCTGATGTGACTGCGCTTTGCCACGGTTCAGGTTTGTGTCATATTAATATTGCTGTTCTATTTTCTACCCACAAAAAAAGCAAGTAGCTTTTCCATTTGCGTGTGTATTTCTTGTGTCGTGTCACTACCTGATGTGACTGCGCTTTGCCACGGTTCAGGTTTGTGTCATATTAATATTGCTGTTCTATTTTCTACCCACAAAAAAAGCAAGTAGCTTTTCCATTTGCGTGTGTATTTCTTGTGTCGTGTCACTACCTGATGTGACTGCGCTTTGCCACGGTTCAGGTTTGTGTCATATTAATATTGCTGTTCTATTTTCTACCCACAAAAAAAGCAAGTAGCTTTTCCATTTGCGTGTGTATTTCTTGTGTCGTGTCACTACCTGATGTGACTGCGCTTTGCCACGGTTCAGGTTTGTGTCATATTAATATTGCTGTTCTATTTTCTACCCACAAAAAAGCTCATATTCAGCGTTTTCGTGTGAGAGCAGGACCTACGAGATGTGTGAGGAAGAATGGGAGACGTTCAGAGACAAGATGTTGAGATGCGCAAAAAATGTGTGTGGTGTGCGCCGTGTAGGCGGGTGCAGAGGGAAGGGCTGCGAGTGCTGGAACGAAGACGTCAAACTGGCGGTGGCGCAGAAAAAAAAGCTTTTGAGGAGTGGTTGCAAGCGAGAAAAGAGGTCGATGGTGGCCTATGACAACTATTAAGAGGAGAGAAAAGAAGTAAAGCGGGTGGTGATGTGAGCCAAAAGAGGCTGATGCCAGGTTAGGTAGACAGTTGGACCAGAATTTGGAAGAGAACAAGAAGATGTTCTGGAAAGAGGTGAAGAGGGTGATGAAGAGGCGGTGAAAGATGAAAACGGCCAGTTGTTGATGGAAAGTGGTGTTGTACGGAAAAGGTGGGCCGAGTATTTCGATGAGTTGTTGAATGTCGTGGATGACAGAGGAGCTGACATTGTTGCTGCGAGTGGTGGTGCACGGACGCCGATTTTTGGAGAGAAACTTGTTGCAGACATTACTAGGGAAGAGGTGCAGGAGGCGAAAGAGGTTATGAAAGCAGGGAAACCGCTCAATTTGGACGGCGTTGCGACAGTGTCTGAAAAGGGGTGGAGTAACGATTGTCGAAAGGCTGGTGAGGCAACTGAATCTGTAGCAGGCGTGTTGCCGATTGAGTGGCGCAGTGCTTGCATTGTTCCGCTGATAAGCATGACTGCTGCAATTCAAGAGTTTTCAGTTTATTATGTGCGGTCGGTAAGTTGTACGGGTGAGTACTGATCAAATGGATATTAGACTGTACGGATAGCGCTATTGAAGAGGAACAATGTGGCTTTAGGTGTGGTAGAGGGTGTGCGGATCAGATTTTTGCGGTAAGACAAGTCTGAGAGGAGTGCTTTGCGCAGGGATAGAATTCGTTCTGCGCTTTCATGGATCTGGAAAAGACCCACGAAAGGGTTGACAGGGAAGCGCTGTGGAGGGTGAGGCGCTTGTATGGAGGGGTGGAAATCTGTTGAAAGCAGTTCAGAGCTTCTACGTTGACAGCAGAGCATGCGTCAGAGTGGAGAGCGAGGCGAGTGATTGGTTTACAGTGGAAGGGGGTCTGAGACAAGGCTGCGTCGTGTCTACCTGGCTGTTCAAACTCTACATGGATTGAGTGGTCAGGGAGGTGAACGCAAGTGTATTGGCCCGTGGCTTGGAGCTGTTGGAAACGAATGGGCGGGGTTGGCAGTTGAGCCAGTTACTGTTTGCTTGCGGATGATACGGCACTGGTGGTTTGGGTGTATGGATGATTATTCATTTTATAGATCATTATCACTTTGTTTTAGTATTTTTTCATTCAGGGAGCAATATTATTTATCTGTGTCCTTTTTCATGGTGATCAATTTTGGATTAGTTATATAATTATGTATCGTTAGACGCTCGAAGGGGCCGTAGGTGGACTATGCGGTGTGTTAGTTAGTCTAGTCCAGCCTACGGTAGGGGAATTTGCGATCTGCCGGACGCCTAATAAATGCCCGAGCACAGCTAGGCGTTTTGATGGCTAAATGGTGGAATATTGTTGATGTTTATCTTAGAGAGTGAAAGTCTTGACTGGCACAGTGCGTGGAGGGGGCGAGGCGAGTCGAGGCAGGTTGAGGCGAGTGGAGACGAGTCGACTGGCGAGGCGACGAGTTGAGACGAACCGAGGCCGGTTGAGACTAGGTGACCGGGATTGAAAGGTACTCGTGGGACCAACGGGGCTCGAGGGACCCGGGGGTTTCGGGAACCCAAGGGACTTGGAAGACCAGGAGGATTTGGGGGGGACCCACTTGGACCCTTTCGGGGCTCTATGGGATACCCTTGAGACCCTTTGGGACACCCTTGAGACCCTTTGGGACACCCTTGAGACCCTTTGGGACACCCTTGAGACCCTATGGGACACCCTTGAGACCCTATGGGACACCCTTGAGACCCTTAGGGACCCCCTTGAGACCCTTTGGGACCCTCTTGAGACCTTTTGGGACCCGCTTGAGGCCCCTCTGAACCCTGGGACCTCTGCTTCCCTCTCCCCACGCTGTAAAACCCATACACAGAAAAACGTATAGATGTGAAATGCTTGAGTAGAGGACGGGGTCGCGTTGGGGCTGGTCTAGGTGCGTCGAGATCAGTCAAAACATGTTGAGGCGAGTCGAGTTGGTCGCGACGAGCCGAGACTGGCCGAAATGATTCGAGACTAGCCGAGATGAGCTGAGACTAGAGGTCTTGAGGGACCTGGGGAGCTCGGGAAGACCCGGGGACTTGGGTTACCCTCCGGGATTCGTCAGGCTCTATGAGGACCCAAGGGATCTCTGCCCCCCCCTCTCACCCTATCTTCTTCAACAATAAGTACGAAATCAATAATTGAGCAGTTTTTCGGTGCATGACGAACCTGCCCTTACTTTCTTCTTCAAGATTCACAATCTTGTCATGTATAATAATGCTGGTGTATTTGTGCGGGAGTTCCTGTTTGTGATTTTGTGAATAGAGGTTTTTCTTCAGTCTGTGCTCGCTCACGCGTGCGCGGGCCATATGTAGTTTCTGGGGTTGACCCGGACTGCGTAGCTATAAAACCTTGTGACGCGTTGCGGTTGGAGTTGATCTAATCCGTGAAGCCATAGACCTTGTACCAATTTCGACGATACTATCTGTGCGCACCGGCGCGCGTTCATATTACTCTTGGAGTTCTGAGTGGTTGGAGGCGGGGATTCGTTTCGTCTGAGTCTATCTTGCCTTAATAAATAAATTGTACCTTTACTAAACTAGACCACGTAGCTGTAAACATGTGTCGCGTTGATGTCGAAGCTGACTTCGTCTGTTTAGCCGTAAACCTTGTACCAGTCTCGACGATGCTACCTGTACGCACTGGCGTGCGTATATATTACTCATGAAGTTCTAAATGATTGGAAGCGGATGTCTGTTTTGTCTGAGCATTTGTCTAATGCGCACCAGCGTGCGTCTGAAATTGTCGAAATATTTCAAATTTTCCCAACTTTAAAAGCGTTGTTTTTTACTAGTACATTGAGGCGTGCGAGCCTACTGGAATCCATGATCATCGAACACTACGGGGGAGCCTATTATGACTCGCGTTGAGGCTTTGGTGGAGCTGAGGATCGAATCAAATCAAATTTGGTGGAACTGAGGATCAAATCAAATCAGGCACTGGTGGCGGCTTCAGAGGAGAAGCTGTGTAGGCTAGTATCTGAGTTTGGTAGAGTGTGTGAGAAGAGGAGGCGTGGATAAAAGGAAAGGAATAAGATGCTCGAGGAATGTTGATGCTAGCAGAATTAGTGTTCTCCTAAATGGAGAGTTATTGGAGAAAGTTCAGTGTTTGAAGTATCTGTGCTCCCATGTGGAGAAGGCTGAACTAGTGACAACTGAGGTGAAGTTGCGAGTGAAAAAGGGCTGTTGAGTGTTGGGTGCACTGAAGAGCGTTACGAGCTGTAGGACGTTGGGGATGGAAGCAAAGATAGGGCTGTATAATGGTGTAGTTGTCCCAACTGTGCTCTACGGAGCTGAGACTTGAAGGGAAGGGGTAAGAGCAGAAAAGAGAAGAAGGATGAATGTTCTCAAGATGTAGCTTTGCACAGAGGCAGTATCGTCACCAACGAGTGACAAGTGAGTTCGATAACACCATCGCATACTGTTCTAAGCTTCTAAGTGTACAAGTTTCCAGGTTATAGAACCTTTTTTTTTTTGCTGTATCAAAATAAGAGCCTGTCACCGCTCTAAGCCGAATATCGCTCCGAGACCGAATATAGTCTCGCAAAGGTTGAAGTTTTCAACTTAATTGGAGAGGTCGCCTATTATCTCTTTAGAGCGAGAGAAATAAGGCACCTCAGAGGGATACCCCCTGGGGGTATCACAGGCTCATCCGTCTTCCCGCGGTGTCCTCGTTATCCACCAAATTTCATTTGTCCCTTTGTGTAAACACGTTTTGAGTTAGAAGATCCCTCCACCGTCCCTCCCTTTCAGTTTGTAGCTACATCCCCTCTCTTGGTGCACTAAGAGGTGAGCCGCACACTGACACCGGTGTTTGAAAAAAAAAATGATAAAAAAACGTATAAAAAAAAAATTATATTAAACAAAAAAACGTACATACAAAATATTTAGCTTTAAGTCTTGTTATACGATTATTTTTAGGTTAATTTAAGTTAATTTAAGTTAATTTTAGGAACTTATATGAATATATTCATATTCATTTTAAGTTGTATGTAAAGAAGGTCCCATCTTCATTCACCCAGAACCCCGGGTAGAAACCGATCAAACAATGGGCAAGACCATGCCCTATCGAAGGAGGGCTGACGGCCCCTCCATAGCGTCGCACTCAAACCTGTCTGCGAAATAGAACGACGAACCCCTCATAAGTTCCTCATTGACAGGAGACCTGACTCAGGTCGTAGTCGATGACACAAATGAACGCTTCTCGAAGCTGGACGCGAATATGATAGGAATGCAGAATACCCTGGGCAAGATACGCTACATAATGGGCCTTCCCGAGCTGGAGACTGAGGACTGCTCGGCACCCTCCAGTGAAGTCTGTGAACGCCTCACTTAACTCGAGAACCTTTTTGCAACTATTAATACCCGACTGGATGAGCTGATGAACAGAGGATAGAGACTATGGAACCCGTAACCTGTTCGTGTGCTTCCGCCTCTGATCTCTCTGATAGCATCGCTCTCCTCCCAGTCAAAACTCATAACGCTCGAACACCAAGAGAGACGATATATTCGATTTGATGATCACAACCTATTCAACAACTGCCCTAAATTCCTTGAACCCTTGAAAATTACATTCGATGTCAATGATAGACCGGATGTTTGCCCATATAAACTACGAGAAGAACTGGGCTTCATGACAGGCCGTTCAATTCTTAACATCACCGCCACCGGTGACGATAGCTTCACCATTTCGAGGAATGTATTGTGGAAGCTGAAATCGCACCAAAAATCAAACCAAGAAGAAACACCACCACGGCCTTCTGCTTGAATTCAATTGCCCCACCCCACCTAACTACATAGAAATAGCTTTCCTTGACGCCAAAACCAAGATTATACCCTTCGAAAGACGTCCGATGCGATGCTATAAATGCCAGAAATACGGACACACGAGCCGAGATTGTAACGGTATAAGAAGATGCTCACACTGCTCCCAAGACGACCACGGTAAACAAGACGATCCCTTGTCGTGCCCATCCGAAGAACCTCACTGCTTCTACTGCAAAGTAAACGGCCACCCTGAGGTATACGAAGACTGCCCCCAGGACAAGACTGAGAGAGAGATCCTGCAATACCAAACAGAACACAAAGTCGGGCGACGAGAGGCTGTGGCCGCGATTCGCTCCCTCCAGGCTCACCCTCCCACCCAGGAGAGAAGATCGGCGAGACAAACTTTCACTACAATACTATTTTAAGACTAGTAGTCTAATCAACAACCCCGCAATCAGCCACATCACCAACATATCCGATAAGCGCCTCATTGCGGCTAAAAAATATATGCCCACCGTTTTCTCTGCGTGCAGACAACCTGCTGACATCGCTAAACATCAATCGTAAAGCTATTAAGCCTTCGTTTTCCTACCGTATCCTTCAAATTAACACACCAACATGGATGATCAACCCTCCACAGGTCAACCTAGGCCTGCAAACGTACCCTGAAGCAACTACTCCAAATAACGCGTACCGGCAGGAATTCCCAAGATTACTTGGGGAAGAATATTTATAGCACCGCCACATGTACACTGACTGCTCCAAAACCGCGGACGGAGTGGGAGCCGCCGCTGCGTGCGGGTACACCCCACTCTCGGCCACCCTCTCACGAAAAGCCTCAGTGTTCTCTGCGGAGCTTCGCGCACTCAAACTAGCCATCTCTATTGCAAAAACACATCGGTTCCCCAAATACGTCGTATTCTCAGACGGTCTGAGTGTCCTCACCCAGCTTAAAACACTGCACTACGAACACCCAGTTCTACGTTAAATGCAGCACGATCTCTTTGTGATGACCGAGACGGGTCAGGCAGTGGAATTCTGCTGGATCCCGGGGCACGCAGGAATAAGAGGAAACGAACTTGCAGACTCGCTTGCTAAACTGGCATCTACTCACCAAGAACATTTTTTCGCAATATATTACCGGGACTGGTCCCCTATCATCAACTCCCATATAACATCCCGATTGGATGAAATGTGGCCACAAAAAATGCTTTTAGTCAAACCCTCAGTCGGAGAATGAGAAAGTTCACCAACAGAAAAGACCAAGTGTTCATCAACCGCTTGGGCACGGTACACACTTGGATAACTCACAACCACCTGATGGTTGTCGACTTAGGACCAAACGCATCACCTTGCTCCTGTTGTCACCAAGTGGCTATCAGCGTGAAACACTTCCTGATGGATTGCAACGCACTCGCGGCAGCCCGACGAGCGTTCCTAAATCCCCCGTGCAACCTTCAAAGTCTACTCATGGACCTATCCTACCGTTGAAAGCTTATCGCTTTCGGAAAACACACCGGACTATACGGAGCTGTCTAAACTCCAAACACCTGTGCAAGTGAGGTGGTCTCTCCACCCCATTACACACAGAAATAAAAACACAGTTTACGAAGATACGCGTGAACTCTACTCTCTCGTACGCGCTAGTACGCGAACATGCCACAGTTGAAATATGAACTGACTTCATCTTGACATGACTAATATTTTCGCACGCGAGGCCGCGTGAACTTTCCTGAATCAACGACGGTTGCGCCTTACGGGGGAGCCTATTATGACTCACATTGAGGCTCTGGTGGAAATGAGGCTCAAATTAAATCAAATTGAAATATGAACTGACTTCATCTTACAGATACAGATACTAGACCGCATCCCCCAGAAAGGGGGGGTGGCCGACGGCAAGGCGCACCTCACACACTCACACAACTTAGCCCTTTTGTGCTAAAGGGTCCGGCCGGTAGCCCCTCAACTTACACTCTGGGTCCCGAATGCACCGAGGAACC
>SDVV010010861.1:0-16074 GCA_016164225.1 Gammarus roeselii
CCATCAGCAGCCATCCAAGCAGCCATCAGCAGCCATCCAAGCAGCCATCAGCAGCCATTTACCCAGATCAGCAGCCATCAGCAGCCATCAGCAGCCATCCAAGCAGCCATCAGCAGCCATCAGCAGCCATCAGCAGCCATCCAAGCAGCCATCAGCAGCCATCAGCAGCCATCAGCAGCCATCCAAGCAGCCATCAGCAGCCATCAGCAGCCATCCAAGCAGCCATCAGCAGCCATCAGTAGCCATCCAAGCCGTCAGTTGCTAATCTCGTCATATCGGTTTTCTCAAAACTACAAAACCCATCACCCGACAAGCCCCACCATCAGACATCAACCATACGGTCAACCACAAATCCTCAGATGGTATGTATTTCACTTCACGGACTATGCATCCTCAGTATCACAAATTCATTCAATCATTGTCTTGTTACCAACAATCAAAGTGGACAGAAACGTAGATGTAATTAATCTTTTGACAAAATTAATGCAATTATCTATCAGCTATTAATCCTCTAAACACTGCCATCCATGTTCCTGTTATAACCAAAGTTTTGCATTTCAATAAAATCATAATTTCGAGGTTAGTATTTGCAGTTGAATGTTCTGAAATTTCAAATAAAATCCCTGAGGACTCAAATTGATGCTCTTACCTTGCCCCAGTACAAAATATGCTTGATATTTTTACTAGATCCGTTTGTAGAATAATCAGGATCGTGGTTCGAAACTTTCTTTGCGAGGGCTTTGTTGTTGTGATGCGAGATCACATCCTCTTTGACCAGCATTGTCGCACCTCGAGCACTGTTACTTGCTCCATCCTGGTCGTGGGTAGTCCTTTGATGGGCCAACGAGCGACGCATTAGCATCTCGAAGTCTAAGGAGTCTGCAGCCTCTGGAGATGCCCTGTAAATGAAACACGATATGATAAAGGGTAACCAAGGAATAATGTCATAATCAACATGATTAACCTTTTCATAAAATTGGCCTAATCCGTGTTTGTATTCAGCTTTAATCCGTGTTTATATTCAGCTTTAATTTACCCAGATGTTGTCTAATTCGTTATGGTTATTCACTAATTGTCTACTTCACTATTACGTTATCCGGTCTTTTCTTCTTGCGTACTCCGCTACAGTCATCTCAGTTAGCTGACCCTTCAAGTTACGAAAGAGTGACATCCTTATGACAATCCACTACATCAAGTTATGAACACCCTCGTTGAATAATAGATGGCATTAGGAAAACAGCCCCCTGATTCACTCTCACGAGCTCTTTGCCTGGCAATGGTGAGGTGGCGGGGCAGAACATGTGCTCTGAATGCTGGTGAAATATCAGGCTTGCCCTTCAATTTCGAATATGCTATGTGATTGACTTGAAATTTGATTCACTGCGAAGAACGTCAGAACCTTGGTCTGGGCTACCGGCAGTGGTCGATAGTCTGAATAGCTTTTCTACCACTTTAAAGGTCATCTGTGGGGACAAACTTTTCTCTTCTAAATATATTGCTTCCCCTTACCCAAATTCAGATAACCAGTCTTGTTTTTATCTAACAAGTATGAAAACCTATTTTTATTTTTGCTCTATTGATGGTGATCACATTAAAAATATATTCAAGGAGAACTATTATTCACAACGCATGTGATAGATAGTCTAAAGAAAATTGAAGTTATTTGACTTATTGATATTCTGAGAGTCGTGACGACACAAGTAGTAGCTCTAATTTTTTCCAATATCTTGAGTTCGAATAGTCTACGTCAGATAGTAATGAAAAACTACCATAAAAGTTCTTGATCGCATCCGAATGAAAAATGACCATTGAAGTTCTAGATCGCATCCGAATTAAAAATTACAATTGAATTGCTTGATCGCATCCGATATATGTAGAGCTGCCAGAACGAGTTTTCTTGGATAATTGTTAAATATTTGGTCACATTAACTGGATCACATTAGTTGAGAAACTTCTCGCAGACGATGGCCTCAACAGTCGTATGTTATAACCGTGCAAAAAATGGCAGAATCGAAAGATTCCGATGAATCTTTACTGTACAGACTCCTCTGACGTCACTGAAACTTTGGCACAGACGATTCAGAGAATATTGATCCAAATGATTACTTTGTTTTGAGAAACATCGGATTAATACTTTCCCAATGAATATGTGGAAATGCGGCAAGTCGTGTTTGGAGCATAATTTTCATCTACGTCTAACAATGACTTAGCCTGGGCCATACAACTCTCTTGGAAACCGTAAAATGAACACTCAGACATAGTCAAAATATATTCGTCACATATAAGCACTAGAGATCGACAACAAATTTCAAAACCGGTGAATACATTTTATATTATTGACTTTTCATAAACATCCACGACACGGAGAAAAAAGAAAACTTGTATCAATCGAGCGAGTGGTTTGAACACTCAGATTTTGTCTAAAGGGTTCAAACATCAGTCAGAACATGGCAATACACATATTCAAACTCTTGTGTGAAAATAAATGATAAAATTCCAAGTATTAAACACAAGAACGTCAACATTTTCTCCCTTTAATGTGATTGTGACTTAAAAAGGGAATAAGTGCTGCAATGCAAGGCCTTACCGGAGTGCCAGCGCCCCGGACTCCGCCACCGTCAGGGACATGTTCATGAGGCGCTGAGGCAGTGGTCGCTGACTGTACTTCATCTTCATGTAGTCGTTCATGGAGATGTTGCCGTCAAAACGTTTCATTTGAACACTTAAATTGAACGCTAGCGGCGAGTTGTTCGAATTACCACGAAGGTAGAAAAATATGCGAAGGGGCAGACATATAACAGTCACCAGCAATAAATACTTTTTCTTGATATTCATTGTATAATCTAGGTTGATATTGAGTTCGCGAGTGTCATTCAACTTCCTCGTTTAGGTCATATTTTTAATTGAATCCTCTGATTAAAAAATAAATAGTAGTTTACGTGTAAGGAGCACAATAAAAACAATCACACACGACAAGTAAATGTACGACTATCTACTTCAATACAATAAACTAAACATAAAAACAATTCCCCAACATGCTGCTTCAGAATAATCGCTTCTCAAAAACATGAAATACGTATCGACAACTTCCCATCTTAGAATGAGCACCTAACTTCACTACGGTTTAGCCTATCTTTTAAAAATTTGTAGCAAGCGCATCCGCAGATGCGCTTGTAACAGAGGTACGCTGGGTCTAAGTTGCACAATGCCACAGCCGGCCGGCAATACTGCCGGCCGGCATAGGTTATGGTGATAACGTATCTCTGATAAAGATTAACCGAGAAGTGGATTTGAGACATAAATAACGGATGTATTAGCTCTCAAACCATTTATTCTAACCTCACAACTTCCCCCATGGTACAAACGGTGTTTATAAAGTTTCACTAATATAAATATCATTTGACATTTTCAACTTTGTATCATTAAAATTGACTGAAAAATAATGGACTAAACATATTGTAATGCATCAAATGACAAAATTATAGTTAACATGTTGTAATGCATCGAAGGACATAGGTATATTTAACATGTTATAATGCATCAAAGGACAAAGGTATATTTCAAGTTTCGGAATGGACCAATTTTTATGAGCGCAAATCTGAACCCATAGGATGAAACTTTTTTATTACGAGCGCAGACCTGAACCCATCGGATGAAGCTTTATTTATATGAGCGCCGATCTGAACCCATCGGATGAAGCTTTATTCATATGAGCGCAGATCTGAACCCATCGGATGAAGTGTTAATCTTATGAGTGCAGATCTGAACCCATCGGATGAAGCTTTATGTTTATGAGCGCAGATCTGAACCATCGGATGAAACTTTATTCGTATGAGCGCAGATCTGAACTCATCGGATGAAGCTTCATTCCTATGAGCGCAGATCTGAACCTATCGGATGAAAACTAATTCTTATGAGAGCAGATCTGAGCGCACCGGATGAAGTTTTATTCCTATGAGCGCAGATCTGAACCCATCGGATGAAACTTTATACATATGACCGCAGATCTGAACCTATCGGATGAAAACTAATTCTTATGAGAGCAGATCTGAGCGCTCCGGATGAAGTTTTATCTCTATGAGCGCAGATCTGAACCCATCGGATGAAACTTTATTCATATGAGCGAAAATCTGAACCTATCGGATGGAGCTTTATTCCTCTGAGCGCAGATCTGAACCCATCGGATGAAAACTAATTCTTATGAGAGCAGATCTGAGCGCATCGGATGAAGTTTTATTCCTATGAGCGCAGATCTGAACCCATCGGATGAAGCTTTATTCGTATGAGCGCAGATCTGAACCCATCGGATGCAGCTTTATTCCTATGAGCGCAAATTATAACCCATCGGATGAAACTTTATTCGTATGAGCGCAGATCTGAAACCATCCGATGCAGCTTTATTCCTATGAGCGCAGATCTAAACCCATCGGATGAAACATTATTCGTATGAGCGAAGATCTGATTGCATCGGATGAAGCTTTAATCCTATGAGCGTAGATCTGAACCCATAGGTTGAAACTTTATTCATGTGAGCGCAGATATGAACCCATCGGATGAAACATCATTCATATGAGCGCAGATCTGAACCAATCGGATGAAGCCTTATTCATATGAGCGCAGATCTGAACCTATCGGATGAAGCATTATTCCTCCGAGCACAGATCTGAACCCATCGGATGAAGCTTTATTCATATGAGCGCAGATCTGAGAGCATTGGATGAAGCTTTATTCTTATGAGCTCAGATCTGAACCCATCGGATGAAATTATATTCATATGAGCGCAGATCTGAACCCATCGGATAAAACATTATTCATATGAGCGCAGATCTGAACCCATCGGATGAAGCTTTATTCATATGAGCGCAGATCTGAACCCATCGGATGAAGCTTTATTCATATGGGCGCAGATCTGAACCCATCGGATGAAGCTTTATTCGTATGAGCGCAGATCTGAACCCATCGGATGAAGCTTTATTCCTATGAGCGCAAATCATAACCCATCGGATGAAGCCTTATTCATATGAGCGCATATCTGAACCCACCTGATGAAGATTTATTCTTATGATCGCAGATCTGAACCCATCGGATGCAACTAGATTCATATGAGCGCAGATCTGAACTCATCGGATGAAGCTTTATTCATATGAGCGCAGATCTGAACCCATCGGATGAAGCGTTAATCTCATGAGCACAGACCTGAACCCATCGGATGAAGCTTTATTCATATGAGCGCAGATCTGAACCCATCGGATGAAGCGTTAATCTTATGAGCGCAGATCTGAACCCATCGGATGAAGCTTCATGTTTATGAACGCAGATCTGAACCCATCGGATGTAACTTTATTCGTATGAGCGCAGATTTGAACCCATCGGAAGAAGCTTTATTCCTATGAGCGATGATCTGAACCCATCGGATGAAAACTAATTCTTATGAGAGCAGATCTGAGCGCATCAGATGAAGTTTTATTCCTATGAGCGCAGATCTGAACCCATCGGATGAAACTTTATTCCTATGAACGAAAATCTGAACCTATCGGATGAAGCATTTTTCCTCTGAGCGCGGATCTGAACCCATCGGAAGAAGCTTAATTCATATGAGCGCAGATCTGTACCCATTGGATGAAGCTCTATTCATATGAGCGCAGATCTGAACCCATCAAGACAAGCTTTATTCATATGAGCGCAGATCTGAACCCATCGGATGAAGCATTATTCTAATGAGCACAGATCTGAACCCATCGGATGGAGCTTTATTCCTATGAGCGCAAATCATAACCCATCGGATGAAACATTATTCATATGAGCGCATATCCGAACCCACCTGATGAAGCTTTATTCCTATGAGCGCAGATCTGAACCCATCGAACGAAGCTTTATTCATATGAGCGAAGATCTGAACCCATCAGCTGAAGCTTTAATCTTATGAGCGCAGATCTAAACCCATCGGATGAAACATTATTCGTATGCGCGCAGATCTGAGTGCGTCGGATGAAGCTTTATTTCTATGAGCGCAGATCTGAACCCATCGGATGAAACTGTATTCATATGAGCGCAGATCTGAACCCATTGGATGAAACATTATTCATGTGAGCGCAGATCTGAACCCATCGGATGAAGCTTTATTCATTTGAGCGCAGATCTGAACCTATCGGATGAAGCATTATTCCTCTGAGCACAGATCTGAACCCATCGGATAAGGCTTTATTCTTATGAGTGCAGATCTGAACCCATCGGATAAAGCTTTATCCATATGATCACAGATCTGAACCCATCGGATGAAGCTTTATTCGTATGTGTGCAGATCTGAACAAATCGGATGAAGCTTTGCTCATATGAGCACAGAACTGAACCCATCAGATGAAGCTTTATTCATATGAGCGCAGATCTGAACCTTTTGGGAGGAGCTTTATTCATATGAGCGCAGATCTGAACCCATCGGATGAAGCTTTATTCGTATGAGCGCAGATCTGAACCCAGCGGATGAAGCTTTATTCCTATGAGCGCAAATCATAACCCATCGGATGAAGCCTTATTCATATGAGCGCATATCCGAACCCACCTGATGAAGCTTTATTCCTATGAGCGCAGATCTGAACCCATCCAATGAAGCTTTACTCATATGAGCGAAGATCTGAAACCATCGGCAGAAGCTTTAATTTTATGAGCGCAGATCTAAACCCATCGGATGAAACTTTTTTTGTATGAGCGCAGATCTGAGTGCGTCGGATGAAGCTTTAATCCTATGAGCGCAGATCTGAACACATAGGATGAAACTTTATTCACGTGTGCGCAGATATGAACCCATCGGATGAAACATTATTCATATGAGCGCAGATCTGAACCTATCGGATGAAGCATTATTGCTCTGAGCGCAGATCTGAACTTATCGGATGAAGCTTTATTCCTATGAGCGCAAATCTTAACCCATCGGATGAAGCTTTATTCGTATGAGCGCATATCTGAACCCCCCGGATGAAGCTTTATTCATATGAGCGCAGATCTGAAAAAAACCGGATGATGCTTTATTCATATGAGCGAAGATCTGAACCCAACGGATGAAACTTTATTCGTATGAGCGCAGAGCTGAACCCTTCGGATGAAACATTATTCATATGAGCGCAGATCTGAACCCATCGGATGAAGCTTTATTCATATGAGCGCAGATCTGAACCTATCGGATGAAGCATTATTCCTCTGAGCGCAAACCTGAACCCATCGGATGAAGCTTTATTCATACGAGCGCAGATCTGAGAGCATTGGATGAAGCTTTATTCATATGAGCGCAGATCTGAACCCATCGGATGAAACTTTATTTGTATGAGTGCAGATCTGAACCCATCGGATAAAGCTTTATTCCTATGCGCATATCTGAACCCATCGGATGAAACATAATTCTTATGAGCGCAGATCTGAGCGCATCGGATGAAGCTTTATTTCTATGAGCGCAGATCTGAACCCATCGGATGAAACTTTATTCATATGAGCGCAGATCTGAACATATCGGATGAAAGATTATTCATATGAGCGCAGATCTGAACCCATCGGATGGAGCTTTATTCATATGAGCGCAGATCTGAACCTATCGGATGAAGCATTATTCCTCTGAGCTCAGATCTGAACCCATCGGATGAAGCTTTATTCATATGAGCGCAGATCTGAGAGCATCGGATGACGCTTCATTCATATGAGCGCAGATCTGAACCCATCGGATGAAACTATATTCATATGAGCGCAGATCTGAACCCATCGGATGAAACATTATTCATATGAGCGCAGATCTGAACCCATCGGATAAGGCTTTATTCTTATGAGCGCAGATCTGAACCCATCGGATAAAGCTTTATCCTTATGAGCACAGATCTGAACCCATCGGATGAAGCTTTATTCATATGTGTGCATATCTGAACCCATCGGATGAAGCTTTGCTCATATGAGCACAGATCTGAACCCATCAGATGAAGCTTTATTCATATGATCGCAAATCATAACCCATCGGATGAAGCCTTATTCATATGAGCGCATATCCGAACCCACCTTATGAAGCTTTATTCATATGAGCGCAGATCTGAACCCATACAATGAAGCTTTATTCATATGAGCGAAATCAGAACCCATCGGCAGAAACTTTAATCTTATGAGCGCAGATCTAAACCCATCGGATGAAACATTATTCGTATGAGCGCAGATCTGAGTGCGTCGGATGAAACTTTATTACTATGAGCGCAAATCTGAACCCATAGGATGGAACTTTATTCACGTGAGCGCAAATATGAACCCATCGGATGATACATTATTCATATGAGCGCAGATCTGAACCTATCGGATGAATCATTATTCCTCTGAGCGCCAACCTGAACCCATCGGATGAAGCTTTATTCATACGAGCGCAGATCTGAGAGCATTGGATGAAGCTTTATTCATAATAGCGCAGATCTGAACCCATCGGATCAAACTTTATTCGTATGAGCGCAGATCTGAACCCATCGGATAAAGCTTTATTCCTATGAGCGCATATCTGAACCCATCGGGAGAAGCTTTATTCATATGAGCGCAGATCTAAACCCATCGGATTGAGCTTTATTCTCATGAGCGCAAATCTGAACTCAACGGATGAAGCTTTATTCATATGAGAGCAGATCTGAACCCATCAGATGAAGCTTTGCTCATATGAGCACAGATCTGAACCCATCGGATGAAGCTTTATTCATATGAGCGCAGATCTGAACCCATCGGGAGAAGCTTTATTCATATAAGCGCAGATCTAAACCCATCGGATTGAGCTTTATTCTCATGAGCGCAAATTTGAACTCATCGGATGAAGCTTTATTCATATGAGAGCAGATCTGAACCCATCGGATGAAGCTTTATTCGTATGAGCGCAGATCTGAAACCATCAGATGAAGCTTTGCTCATATGAGCACAGATCTGAACCCATCGGATGAAGCTTTATTCATATAAGCGCAGATCTGAACCCATCGGGAGAAGCTTTATTCATATGAGCGCAGATCTAAACCCATCGGATTGAGCTTTATTCTCATGAGCGCAAATTTGAACTCATCGGATGAAGCTTTATTCATATGAGAGCAGATCTGAACCCATCGGATGAAGCTTTATTCGTATGAGCGCAGATCTGAAACCATCAGATGAAACCTTACTCATATGAGCACAGATCTGAACCCATCGGATGAAGCTTAATTCATATAAGCGCAGATCCGAAAACATCGGAGAAGCTTTATTCATATGAGCGCAGATCTGAACCCATCGGATGAAACTGCATTCATATGAGCGCAGATCTGAACCTATCGGATAAAGCATTATCGCTCTGAGCGCAGATCTGAACTCCTCGGATAAGGCTTTGTTCACATGAGCGCAGATCTGTACCTATCGGATAAAGCTTTATTCATATGAGCGCAGATCTGAGAGCATCGGATGAAGCTTTATTCATATGAGCGCAGATCTGAACCCATCGGATGAAACATTATTCATATGAGCGCAGATCTGAACCCATCGGATGAAACATAATTCTTATGAGCGCAGATCTGAGCGCATAGGATGAAGCTTTATTCCTATGAGCGCAGATCTGAACCCATCGGATGAAACTTCATTCATATGAGCGCAGATCTGAACCTATCGGATGAAGCATTATTGCTCTGAGCGCAGATCTGAACTCATCGGATAAGGCTTTGTTCACATGAGCGCAGATTTGTACCTATCGGATAAAACTTTATTCCTATGAGCGCAGATCTTAACCCATCAGTTAAAGCCTTATTTATATGAGCGCAGATTTGAACCCATCGGATGAAGCTTTATTCATATTTACCCAGATCTGTACCCATCATATGAAACTTAATTCCTATGAGCGCAGATCTGAACCCATCGGATGAAACTTCATTCATATGAGCGCAGATCTGAACTCATCGGATGAAGCTTTATTTTTATGAGCACAGATCTGAACCCATTGGATGAAACTATATTCATATGAGCACAGATCTGAACCCATCGGATGAAGCTTTATTCATATGTGTGCAGATCTGAACCCATCGGATGAATCTTTATTCCTATGAGCGCAGATCTGTACACATCGAATGAAGCATTATTTCTCTGAGCGCACATCTGAACCTATCGGATGAAGCTTTATTCAAATGAGTGCAAATCTGAGAGCATCGGATGAAACTTTATTCCTATGAGCGCAGATTTGAACCCATCGGATGAAACTTTACTCGCATGAGCGCTGATTTGAACCCATCGGATGAAACATTATTTATATGAGCGCAGATCTGAACCCATCGGATGAAGCTTTATTCATATGAGCGCAGGTCTGAACCTATCGGATGAAGCATTATTCCTCTGAGCACAAATCTGAACCCATCGGATATGGCTTTATTCTCATGTGTGCAGATCTGAACCCATCGGATGAAACTTTATTCATATGAGCACAGATCTGAACCCATCGGATGAAGCTTTATTCCTATGTGTGCAGATCTGAACCCATCGGATGAAACTTTATTCCTATGAGCGCAGATCTGAACACATCGGTTGAAATTTCATTCCTATGAGCGCAGATCTGAACTTATCGGATGAAGCTTAATTCTTATGAGCGCAGATCTGAACCCATCGGATGAAGTTTTATTCATATGAGCACAGATCTGAATCCATCGGATGAAGCTTTATTCATATTAGCGCAGATCTGAACCCTTCGGTAGAAGCCTCATTCATATGAGCGCAGAACTGAACCCATCGGATTAAGCTTTATTCTCATGAGCGCAGATCTGAACCCATCGGATGAAGCCTTATTCATATGAGCACAGATCTGAACCCATCGGATGAAGCTTTATTCGTATGAGCGCAGATCTGAACCCATCGGATAAAGCTTTATTCATATGAGCCCAGATCTGAACCCATCGGATGAAACTTAATTCCTATGAGCGCAGATCTGAACCTATCGGATGAAGCTTTATTCATATGAGCGCCGATCTGAACCCATCGGATGAAACTTTATTTTTATGAGCGCAGATCTGATCCCATCGGATGAAACTGTATTCATATGAGCGCAGATCTGAACCCATCGGATGAACCATTATTCCTATGAGCGCAGATATGAACCCATCGGATGAAGTATTATTCCTCTGAGCGCAGATCTGAACCCATCGGATGAAGCTTTATTCGTACAAGCGCAGATCTGAACCCATCGGATAAGGCTTTATTCTTATGAGCGCAGATCTGAACCAATCGGATAAAGCTTTATTCTTATGAGCACAGATCTGAACCCATCGGATGAAGCTTTATTCTTATGTGTGCAGATCTGAACCCATCGGATGAAACTTTATTTATATGAGCGCAGATCTGAACACATCGGATGAAATTTCATTCATATGAGCGCAGATCTGAACCCATCGGATGAACCTTAATTCTTAAGATCGCAGATCTGAACCACCGGATGAAGCTTTATTCTTATGAGCGCAAATCTGAACCCATCGGATAAAGCTTTATTCATATGAGCAACGATCTGAACCCATCGGATGAAGCTTTATTCGTATGAGCGCAGATCTGAACCCATCGGATAAAGCTTTATTCCTATGAGCGCAGATCTCAACATATCGGATGAAGCTTTATTCATATGAGCGCATATCTGACCTCCCCGGATGAAACTTTATTCATATTAGCGCAAATCTGAAACCATCGGATGACGCTTCATTCATATGAGCGAAGATCTGAACCCATCGGATGAAACTTTATTCGTATGAGCGCAGATCTGAACCCATCGGGAGGAGCTTTATTCATATGAGCGCAGATTTAAGCCATCGGATTAAGATTTATTCTTATGAGCACAAATCTGAACCCATCGGATGAAGCTTTATGCATATGAGCGCAGATCTGTACCCATCGGATGAAGCTTTATTCGTATGAGCGCAGATCTTAGCTCATCGGATGAGATTTATTCATATTAGCGCAGATCATAGCCCATCGGATGAAGTTTTATTCGTATGAGCGCAGATCTGAACCCATCGGATGAAGCTTTTTCATTATGAGCGTAGATCTGAACCCATCAGATGAATTTTTATTCGTATGAGCGCTGATATGAGCGCATCGGATGAAGCTTTATTCATAAGAGCGCAGATTTGAACTCATCGGATGAAGCTGTTTTCATATGAGCGCAGATCCGATTCCATCGGATGAGGCTTCATTCATATGAGCGTAGATCTGAACCCATCGAATGAAGATTTATTCATATGAGCGCAGATCTGATCCCATCGGAGGAAACTTTATCCATATGAGCGCAGATCTGCACCCATCGGATGAAGCTTTATTCGTATGAGCGCAGACCTGAACCCATCGGATAAAGCTGTATGCCTATGAGCACAGATCTGAACCCATTGGATGAAACTTTATTCGTATGAGCGCAGATCTGAACCTATCGGATGAAGCTTTATTCCTATGAACGCAGATCTGAACCCATTGGATGAAACATGATTCATATGAGCGCAGATCTGAACATATCGGATGAAGCTTTATTCATATGAGCGCAGATCTGAACCCATCGGATGAAGCTTTATTCATATGAGCGCAGATCTGAACCCATCGGATAAGGCTTCCTTCATATGAACGCAGATCTGAACCCATCGGATGAAACTTAATTCCCATGAGCGCAGATCTGAACCTATCGGATGAAGCTTTATTCATGTGAACGCAGATTTGAACCCATCGGATGAAGCTTCATTCCTATGAGTGCAGATCTGAACCCATCCGATGAAGCTTTATGCTTATGAGCGCAGATCTGAATCCATCAAATGATACTTTAGTCTTATGAGCGCAGATCTGAACCCATCGGATGAAGCTTTATTCCTATGAGCGCAGATCTAGACCCATCGGATGGAACTTTATTCATATGAGCACAGATCTGAAACCGTCGGATGAAGCTTTATTCATATGAGCACAGATCTTAACTAATCGAGTGAAGCTTTATTCATATGAGCGCAGATCTGAACCCATCGGATAAGGCTTCATTCATATGAACGCAGATCTGAACCCATCGGATGAAGCTTTATTCAGATGAGCGCAGATCTGAACCCATAGGATGAAGCTTTATTCGTATGAGCGCAGATCTTAGCCCATCGGATGAAGCTTTATTCATATGAACGCAGATCTTAGCCCATCGGATGAAGTTTTATTCATATGAGCGCAGATCTGAACCCATCGGATGAAGTTTTATCATTATGAGCGCAGATCTGAACCCATCGGATGAATCTTTTTTCGCATGAGCCCATATTATAGCGTATCGGATGAAACTTTATTCATATGAGCGCAGATCTGAACTTGGAGAGGCGATTTAAGCAGCGACTGAGTGAATGGAAAACTCCACTGCCTCAGGATATTTTGAACAAGTCATATTTTGTACAATAACACTAGGGCTTAAGAGATTTCATTCACTCAAGGATTTTTTGAGGCAATCATTTAGATACCAGTCCTCGAAACGGAACCTTGGCAAGGAGGGCAAAGTAAAATCCGCGTTGTTAAGATGTAAACAGTTGAGGATGGCGTCGACTTCATCTTCAGACACCACGTGTGGATCCTCGATTGCAAAGCACCCACTCACCACACAGTGGTGCCCAATAAATGTACCTTCACCGGTTCCGAAGTTGAAGTTTGCGCTGTGAAAGCACTGCAGGTGAGATGGATGAAATGTGACAGGGACACTCACAAATGTATAAATGCAACCACCGTCGAGAAGCCCGGCCAGTAGTGTCAGTGTGACTGGTATACTAATCTCTAACATTTGATATCTGTATATGGATGCTGTTCGTGCAGGCTGGAAGATCGGGTTGAATGTTTTTTGATAGTCGATAGTGTTGTTGTGACCAAATCCTGAAGACACCCGATACCTCGTTTCAGAATGTTGTTCACTTTCCATAGCTACCGTGCCTACCACAAGGTACAATTTCTTTCTTAATTATGTCATTAGCAGTCAAGCCTTGTTTAATTTTAAAATGCTATCAACACACAAATTCATCCACAACTAAAACTCTTATGATAATGTGCTTTTCTTATCTCCATCTACCAACCTCACCTTTTTATAAATCCGTCCAATTACAACTTTGCTTTTAACAATTCGCGCGGGTACAATAATAGATGACTGCTATTTATCGACAAATAAAATCCTATACAGAATAATTTGTGATGGTTTGTAAAGAGACTTCCTAACATCTTCTGAACCTGTTCTTTGTTGATGGAATGAAGGCTGTTGATGGGAAAGAGGGGGTTAATGGGTCGAAGTGTGTTGTTGTGTGAGCGTGGCCCCCTTGTGCGTTCCCGGCCTAGACTTAAGATGGGGTGGGGAGCGCTGGGGGTCCAGGGATGTTCAGGTATTCATCTAATGACCAACTTATAGCCCGTTGTTTGCAGGTTCATCTTTGGCATCTTCAGCGTGTAAACCCACTTTTGTCAGTCTGATCAGCTGTTCAGGAACCGTCTCAAGTCGGTGTAAAGGGTGAGAGGCGCCAAAGTAAGTCCTCCACTGTCCAAGGTTCCGGAAGTGGGGTGTGGCCCAGGTGTGTGATGTGGCCTGGAAGTGGAGACGTGTTCTGGCTTGAGACATAACCGTATTTTATGATACTAATCAAGCTTACATGTTATCCTTATTTTAACTTGGTGATGCTTCTGCCTCTTTCCAGTATAGAATATGTCTGATTTTTCTGCTGGTTCCGTTGGTGGAAATATCATGATGGTTTTCCGTCTTGGTCGTTGATAAGTTTGTGTTGTTGTTGAGGAAGGTTCTCTCCCCTTTGACCAGCGCTGTCGCCTCTCGAGTGGTATTATCACGGGTCGCTCTGTCGTTGTCCTCATGGATCATTTGATGGGTCAAGAGGCGGCGCATCAAAAACTTGAAGCCTAGGGAGTCTGCAGCCTCTGTTGGTATCCTGCAAATGTTACCCGAAAAAATCACAGAATAAATACCGATACAGAAAAAAACACCACTTGATTTTATGGGCAAAACAGATTTTTCACACAATTAAACATCATTTTGATTGAATTATATTACCATGTACGTATTTCAGGACATTGCGGAGAGTTTTTAGTTCACATTCTATGAGAATTTTATTCATAAGGCTTATAAATATAAATTATTGTCATCAAATATATAACTTGCTTCTACTTCAGTGTTCGTCTTGGTGCTATACTGACGAATTAAATTACAAAACTTATGGTTTATCCGGACGCATTAAGACATTCGTGGCCAATTGATGTGATGTCTTATAGTTAAAAAAGTTAAGTTCTTTAATCAAAATGGAGAATTCATTATTATACCGGAATATTTATTGAAAAATGTTTATAGTTTGGATTCGACGAAAGATTTAAAGCCCACTTACCCCCTCGTTAATGGCATACATTTCTATGTAATTTCTGGGGACGGCGTTTCAAGATAAGTCTTGTTTGAAAGTTGTGTTGAGGGCGCAACGCCATCACAGGGTTAGTGACCTTCAAAATTAATACTGGTTCTGTGATGTTATTTCTAGTATCAGATTACTTGCAATACTCAGAATGAAATTTGGTGGAAACTCTGACAAATCTGTCGTCTTCGCTCTTCACTATTCTCGAACAGTCTCAGGTCTCATCAACCTAACTCTCTCTCGCCAGCTCTGCTTTGGCTGACTATCCTAGCTGTGAGAGGTGTGATACCCCCGTAACATATAGCCCACTGTGCCCCCGTAACATGCAGCCCACCACAGTCGCCTGTTCTGCTCTGGCTGACTATCCTAGCTGTGAGAGGTGTGATACCCCCGTAACATGTTGCCCACCACAGTCGCCAGCTCTGTTTTGGCTGACTATCCTAGCTGTGGGAGGTGTGATACCCCCGTAACATGTTGCCCACCACAGTCTCCTGTTTGTTCTGGCTGACTATCCTAGGAGCGAGAGGTGTGATACCCCCGTAACATGTTGCCCACCACAGTCTCCTGCTCTATTCTGGCTGACTATCCTAGCTGTGAGAGGTGTGATACCCCCGTAACATGTTGCCCACCACAGTCTCCTGCTCTGTTCTGGCTGACTATCCTAGCTGTGAGAGGTGTGATACCCCCG
>SDVV010010862.1:0-16074 GCA_016164225.1 Gammarus roeselii
ATATATAATAGCTTACTTTTTTATAACGGAAAAATATATTTTATCGGTGATCCCTTCCACTCGTCATAAATATAACAACTACCAAAGATAAATCTAAAATCATCATAAATTCGCTTTTATTTCAGCTCGGCTGGTCTCTATTTCTGTGTCTTCTAGTTTTTCGTATGTTTTGTTGTGGAACCTTCGTGTCTGTTGACGCTGATTTAATGTGTATAACTTCAATGCTTAAGGATAATAACATACCGTGTGTGTACGGAACAACTTTTTTATTATTTATAACTACCAATCTCACCATGTGACCTAGTCTCTTGAGATGAACATCGAGCTTCACTCGTCAATCTCTGCTGTCACAGCCTACGGTTTTCGAATAAGTTCAACAAATATAGCCGCGGAAGAAATTCCTATTTGTTTATTGTTAACAGTCAGTTACCCTTAGCGTCAGAGTAGAAGCGGGGTAACCAAGAATGTGCCGGGCAGATGTCATTGCAAGTGTTTGTTCGTTCTGCTAACGTTTCAGCTACTAAATTCCAATAGACGCGTGTACTATTCTCGTGTATACGTAACTATTTATTTTTCGTAATAGGTAAATTTCAATGACCCTTCAGATGACGCTTGCCCCTACACGTCGAACTTTTTCCTTGCTCGTTTCTGTCGCGCTTTTGCTTAGCTGTTTCTTCAGATATTGAATTGTTGGCATGTGTTCGTGGACAATGGATTCTAATCCTCCTAAAACCAGTAGTCAATAGTCCAGCGGGCTGAGAGCGTGTTGTTGACTTCTAATTTGAAGGTTGTTCAATGCGTTAAAGGTGGAGCAAGGTTGTAATGAAGACAAGATATTTATAACATATTATTTTGAATAACGTAACAATAACAAGTAAACAGGGTACTGCTCAAACGAGCATGAATAATGATTGTGATACTATAATAAGAGTAGCTACAAGCCAAGGCGTATGACTGATATTGTGTAGCTGTTTTGATATCTGAATAAGTTTACAATTGCACGAACACGGAGGCTTATAATTGTAAGCTATTAAAATAGACAAAAAGAGACGGTGCGTTGTGAATGAGATGTGTACCCTACAGTGCTCAACTACACACCGCTGCCACGACTGACAGTCTTACATAAAGGCAGGCACCTTGCTTCTCTTGCGTGAGAAGGGAATTGTCCAATCAGGGAGTAGCCCACCGTTCGTCAACCTCTGAGGAGCGTGTCCCCGGTTCCATATCTATTATTGGCACACCAGCAACATCCCAGACTCCTTCTCTATTTTGGTAATACGTACAGGGCTATAAAGGCAATAGAGAATAAATACATGGTCAGCTGCTGCTACCTCTATACCGGTCACCAAAACTGCTGATCTCGTTACAACAGACAGGCACAAATGACCCCCCGTTAGACGACGGGTCTTTGACGAGTAACCAAATCCAAGGGCACACATCTGTTTGCTGTAGGAAGCAATTTTCTGGGGAGGTTAGCCCTATCCAGCCGCTCGCATCGTGAGAAACTAACACTTTGACTACATATTATAAGCGTAAAACGGAATGTTATAATACCTCCCCTCCTTAAAGTGACATCGTCTTTGAGGTCAGTCTTTTCTTGTTTTTGTTCCGTACGGGGTTCCCGACGTCCTTGATATTCGTTTCGTTAACCGCGTTGTTCTAGACGTCCTCGATGTTCTTTTCGTTGGCGGCGGGGTTCTAGCCGTCCTCGAGGTCACTCTTTTCCTACACCGTGCCGTCTTGTGCTCGTGCCTGAGTAGTCCACCGAGATTCTGCCGTTTTCGACCTGCACAGAAGATTTCGCGCTGTGTCTGGAAACCAAAATTGGGTTAGGACACCATTTTTGAAGCATGATTGCTTGATTGCGCGTCCAGTTGTCTTAGTTGGATAATTGATGGTCGGTGCTTATATAATTCGTACCAAAACTGCATTTCACGTTTTATCGAGGGGCAATCATCCCACTTAAGCCATCGATGTATTGTGTTTTGTTGGAGTTTTGTGGTGCGGTGTGTTTTGCTTTGCTCAGGTAAATTGGGGTTAGCTGCGTTTGAATTTCACAATGCCCAGTTCGCCTCTAACGTGACTTCCTCGACATTAAGATATTCTGGTCTTTTTTATGCATATATTAGGATGCAGACTCCATGGATGACTCAAGCACGCCTGGATTGGTTTTATGTCTGTACGTACGTCAGATCGAACTCACCAGTAAGGGCTGCTTGTTTGTTATTCATAGGAACAACACGACGGTTCATATTTTTTTTATTGCGCGCCTGACCTGATTCAGGAATGATCGTTTAGGAACGACTGACGCGTGGCTTCCATTGATTTACAGAGTCATTGCATGTATTCTGTATTTGTGAATGTTTTGTGAGTTGAATTGTTTATTCCCACCTCTACTCTCATGGTCACTCGTTTCAGACACCTGTATCGCATCAGTCAAGCCTGCGAAGCACTCGTATTTACGTCCAACCCATCACATGATCATTTTATCGCATTCATCCATCCTATTATGTTTCACTTCGGAACGCTAACCAACATCTACTCATTTGATGAAACGCGAACTCGACTCGCAATGGATTAAATTACCGTAAGTGCTAATTGCTATTAAGCGTCATGCGATAACTTCAATTGTATGACATAGATAAGTTCACAATCACATCTATCACTAGGACTGATAATTTCATAAATGTCTGACCCCTTGACGAAGATAGAAGTGTCATGACTCAAAAATAATTCCAAACAGTTTATGACAATAAGAACATTTTGTCATTATACGTCACCAAACATTTTATAACTACTAACGCAATTTGCCACGCAAAAAACAGGACGTTGTATTAACTTTGCCACAAAACAGGCAATGTCATGATTTATGGGTGAGTGACCATATATGCACCAGTCTATTTGAAAGTTAGAATCAATACAGAGAGGTGCATATATTTCATAATTGCTTTGGTTAAACATATTCCTGGAAGCATAAAATGGAAAAATTTCGCTGGATAATTTTCTTGGTAACTTGTATTACTTAAGCAGGGTGAATGGCAAAAGGATGGCAAATTTTAGTGTGGTAAATTTATTTTATCCCAAACTTCCCTAATATCACATCTTACGGGAAAGCGACCTACTGCGATTGTTATGATCCACTTTTCACGGCTTAAAGCTATAAGATTACTCACAGTTTTTATGCCTTTTTTTGTCAAAACCATTTTAAGAAACCTGCAGCGTCGTCAGCCAGTTCGAAACTAGCTGTCTTGACAGAACGGGCCGTCCTGGCAGAGAGGGGTCTGCTTCCGCAAGACTGGCATCCCAGGACTGTTTTGAGTCTTTCTGTCAAAGATTGACTGACGGCTGTCCACTTACCATCCTCGGTTCTGCCTGAAGGCGCGGTCAGAAGTCGGGCAGGCAGGGGTTGACGTGGCACTCGGTCCACGTCTCCTTGTTGTTTGCCCCTCGTCGTCGCTGTTTTCCGTCCTCCCTGCGTTTATCCTCTCGCCAGGCTGCTTTGCTCCCCCATTGAATGTTTGTTTTATTGTAAGTTGTAGCGTGTGACATGAGATGTGCATAGGCTTGTTTGAGTATCTCAAAGGAGGAGCGTGTAAAGGGACTTGAAGCGCTTTGTTTTAAAGTGATTAATTTAATTCTAATTTGTTTGCTTCAAAATTCCACGTCCGTTGAGCACCAGTGTTGTTGAGTTCTGATTTTAAGATTGTTCAATGCGATAAATTTGGAGCAAGGTTGTAATGAAGACCAAATATTTATAACGCTTTGTTTTGAATAATGTAACAATAACAAGTAAACAGGGTACTTCTCAAACGAGCTTGAATAATGATTGTGATACTATAATAAGAACAGCTACAAGTCAAGGCGTATGATTGATATTTTGTAGTTGTTATGATATTTGAATAAGTTTACAATTGCACGAACAAGGAGGTTTAAAATTGTAAGCGATTAAAATAGACAAAAAGAGACGGTGCGTTGTGAACGAGAAGTGTACCCTACAGTGCCCAACTACACATTACTACCACGACTGACAGTCTTACATAAAGGCAGGCACCTTGCTTCTCTTGCGTGAGAAGGGATTGTCCAATCATGGAGAAGCCCCACCGTTCGTCAACCTCTGAGGAGCGTGTCCCCCCGGTTCCATATCTCTTATTGGCACACCAGCAGCATCCTGGACTCTTCCTCCATTTTTGTAATACTTACAGGGCAATGAAGGCAATAGAGAATAAATACAGAGCCAGCTGCTGCTACCCCTATATCGGTCACCAAAACTGCTGATCTCGTTACAACAGACAGGCACAAATGAACCCCCATTAGACGACGGGCCTTCGTCGAGTAACCAAATCCGAGAGCACACATTTGTTTGCTGTAGGAAGCAATTTTCGGGGGAGGCTAGCACTATCCAGCCGCTTGCATCGTGAGAAACTCACACTTTGGCTACTTATTATAAGCGTAAAAACGGAGTGTTATAACAGGCAGGGATATAGGTGGGCGAATGCTGGTTTGTTCGGCGTCTGATTACTTGCTACGGAAATTTGTCCGATAAAAATGAGTTATGCTAGTGAGTACGAAAGAGTACGACCTTATTCATAGTAGAGTTTCTCCGACAACTACCTCAATTTCCTTGAGGAAATTTGTGACCAGCAACATGAATATGAAACATGAATTAATTTCCTATGTTCTGAATTAAATACAAAGTACGTACTTATGTGATTGCTCTTTTCATGTAAAAACTGATGGAGATTCAGAAAAAAAATTGAACTGGTCATATTCTCCTCAATCTGGGCTATTTTAGTCAAACTGACATTCCTCACACTTGACAAAATTTTCCTTCTGCATTTCAATTGGTGACATTATCACACATTGGAAATTTATCATCTAATGCTCTCCTCTACTAAATACGGTGGATAGAAACATCAAATATGTTTTCGGTCGATTAAATAGACAACCCAGAGTTAACATCACTATGTAAAAGGTGACAAAAATCGACTTCTGCCAGACGTTGCTACTTGGCGGGATTTGAAGCCTT
Source organism: Gammarus roeselii (assembly GCA_016164225.1). Classification (NCBI taxonomy): domain Eukaryota; kingdom Metazoa; phylum Arthropoda; class Malacostraca; order Amphipoda; family Gammaridae; genus Gammarus; species Gammarus roeselii. Next base: position 5,027 of record SDVV010010862.1, read on the forward strand.
GTTGATTTTAGCTGCAAGATACAGACAAGGTCAGCACCAGGTGCATGGCTTCAGGAGTTCCATCATGTCATGCACGATGCATCTTACATGCTAAACCTAGCTACCAAGTGTGTTTTATACAGATCACATAATCACCCCAAACTAAACCTCATCATTTGTTTCAGCACATTAGGCTGTGCTTGGTCCAACAACATCCTCTCGCAATATGCCACATCGGTGCCGCCCCTTCGCAACTAAACCAAATTCACTCAAATTACGATGGTACTGATCAACAGAGAAGCGTTTACCACATTTTTGTTTCTCAAAACCCTCATCTCTCCTGCCACTTCTTACTACCAAAACGTCCCTGAAATGGGGATTTTTACCAAAGGTACTCATGACGTACTCCACATCGCTTTCAACTCTTCGTGGTACAGCGTATCGCACAACACCGGAATTTTCTCCTTAGTTTATGACCGAGACAGAGAAGAATGAATAAACATTTTCACATACACGTAAAAAGAAATGCACACTGCTGCCTCCTCCGCACAAACACCAAGCACGGCACGTGCTTATCCTGTTACATCATCTACTCCCTGATACAACCTAACGCATCTATCGCTACCTCTGTTGTCAGAGATGCAAACCCAAGGGTGAATAGGGCACATCATCACTTGTCAAATCGTGCATATCTTCAAAATCAAATTGAAAGTTAGGTCATGCAGATTTGTGCTTTGACTTAATTTCACAGTGCTAGCAACCAACCTACCAGAAAAGAGAACAAGTTGCTCGTTTAAAATGTATATAATTAATTGTCATCTAAAAATTATTATTAAACTAATGATGTGGCGTAACAGCAAGATCCATCTTCAAATGCCATGGTCAAAAATGCATGGAGTATAGTACGAAATCACAACGCCAACTGTGGTGCCCACTCTGGTGCTGTTGGATACCATTAATGTCGGGGCATCGCGCCGATGTGTTACGTTATGTTGCGTGCAGATGGATATATTTGCTGGCCACGTTACGAGCTTAATACTGGAACCTATCCTACCCTAGCTAACATAACTTAGGGGAGTGTGTTTCTAACCCATGCGGCAAACTTACGCATTATTCTAGAGCACTTAGTTAGTTCCCGCGAGGCAAACGTGGGTGTTATTCTGGTATCGCGATTTCTAAAGATTCAAGGACGCCATCTTTACTCCTTATGCCTTATGTATTGACTACCTCACGGTATGTATACAACTGCGCCACTGCGGTTTTCGCGATAATTTCACATCTTTAAGAATTTATCGCTCTATTCTTTTAAAATGCTGGTATCCACAAGCTGAGAGCTATGCGACGTCACTACCGTGTAAGCGTCTGATTGGTTGCTTGAACGCAGAGATGATCCATGCCTCCCGTTTGTACCACAGTTCTTCGTACTTTGACTGCAGTGTCAATATTTTACAGCAAAATTTAATCTTTTATAACCATTTTAGTACATCTTCGAGGATATTTGAGCAAATATATATTTTTTTAAATCTAGACCGATATGAGATTTTGCAGGGTTATTCGCAATATTTCTGGTGTATTTACTATAATTATTTGCAGTGGAGAGTTATCATATATGAAAGATGGTTGTAAGTTCATTTCAGCTCCGTTTATGTCTAGCTGCATAGTGGCTTGTTCATGTACACATTTGCGCGCCAATACTGATAGGGCACCGCAGCTCGTCTCAACAGCTGGTATTTATGAATCATACACAATCGTCCCATCATCCCTGACTATCATGCTAATCACATTGTCACCTCGATCATTTACATTCGCAAAAAAAAGTTGATTCCTTTTCATATCCGTATCATTAGAAAATCGATTGTGTTAATCACGCCTGTAGTACTGTTCGAATATTCGTTGGGAGCATTTTCAAACAATTCTCTCTTGCTTCATTACGTCATGATAATTGAGGCCAGGGTAAGCCATCGTTGTTGTTTTCGTGTGCTTCAGTTGCATGCCTGCATTCAAACTGCATAGGACTCCGACTACGAATGGAAGAGTCACCTATGCAGAGCTCCACGTTGTTTCTTTGCAAAACTACAATTTGTTTCGACAGAATTCGGCTTTCAAGTGCTCTCAGCTTTCAGCGACATTCAGCTTTCAACTGCCATGCTCATGTCACTGTAATGAGAAAGCTGGTTTGAAATTATTAAGCTTCGAATGAATACAAAAAAAAAGAATATTTTTCCTCCTATGCGCTTCATCGTTGCAATTATCTGCTTGGAAATTCGCCACATTGGCCTAAATTCTCAAAATACTTCTTTAATTTATAGAGTTCTCGACACTTAAATATTTCAATGTTGTATAAAATATGATAAATATACGAATTGTTATTATTATTATTATTATCATTAAATATTTTTTTTCCATCGTCTGGCAATGGGTTTCCCATTTATAGAAGAAAAAATTCTTAAACATAGGACATGAAACTTCATTCTCAACTACGTTATTTGAATTAACGAAAACATGAGTTCAATTTTAATTTGTCGCAGCTCATCTCTAGGGGCCGCCGGTTCGAATTACATGGGGCGAAATATTATTTACTCAACCTTTATAATCAGTGAATCATACAGAAAATATTTATTTTGACAAAATAATCACGACTACATAGCGTTGGGAAAACCACTGACACGCGGGGTGGAAAAAATAACGACTACATGGGGTGGATAAATAACAAAATGCATGGGTGTGGAAAATAACAAGTAGGTACATGGTGTGGGAAATCACGCATGCCAGGAGTTAGAGTCCCGCGGACATGGGGCTGGGACATCGAAATGTGCTAACATATTGTGATGAGAAGTCTGCATTATTGTACGATAACAAAGGTGTGGATGGATGACATGAATACAAAAAATATGAATACAACATGGGGCTGGAAAAGAAAACTGCGCTAACATAATGCAAAGATGGGTCTAAAACATTGTATGAATAATGAAGGAGTGATTAGGCGACATAAGTTATACATGAAAAGTTATATACAAAAAATCCATAAATTGCACTGAATATACAATGTACACTATTCACGACCGCTAGGAAATGATTAAATGATTGACAATCAGATGGTGGCTCAGTATTAAATGTTGTGGTAGTGGTATTTGCGAACATGTGCAAGAACAGAATGCATTTTTTAGTTTTGGTATTATGTATTTATTTTATATCTGTAGGCAAAGTTACGGGTTTAAATTGATTAGAAAATAGATGTTCATCAAGTCTATTCTTGAACTACGTGTTCGATTCAAGATTCTTGAGGCTCGGTGGGAGGTTGTTCAAATTTTTGGTCCAGTGATCGAAAAAGCTCTATAGGCGGTTTCTGTTTTCCTGTGTTCAACGTGCAAAACATCATCATTTCATGTGAATCGATTGTTCTTTTCATCTCGTGAATAAATGTGCCTTTGGCTGTCGGGTGAATGTTTTTCTACAAGATCTTGATTAATTCTAATCGACTCATGGAGTGCCAGTTTGTTATCGATATTGAGCCACTACAATTTTTCGAGAAGAGGACTTACGTGATCTCGTTTTCTGTGGCTACCATCGCATGTTATTCTTGCCGCAAAATTTATCCAACGTTGCACTTTCACTCTGACTTTTGGTGCATTTCCCCCAAATTGAAAGACAGTAGTTGATGTGCGAAAATACTAACGCGTAGACACTCAGTAATCTTGACTTGAAATCCAATTCTTTTTTGGTGGAGTTTAAGCAGAAATGGGTTCCATTCAACTTGGAAAACAGAGTAGTTACGTGGTGTTTGAATGAAAGATCGGAGTGAAACCATACTCCCAGACTTATAACTTTGTCGTCAACAGGTATGTCAGATTTGCCTATCCTGATAGAGAAATTCATTGGAACTGCTTTTCTTTTTGAGTTCTCGACGAACAAGATGCATTTTGTTTGTTCCGAGTTGAGCGTGAGTCAATTTTTATCATACCAAGATTTAAGATTACTTACAGCTGTCTCAGCGTAGTCATTCAACACATTCGGATCTGACGGTTTTCGGGAAAGCAAGATTTGAACATCATCAGTGTACATTAGCATTTTTGCTTGCTTATTTTGGTAATTTACAGTCGATGGCATTTACAAATGCAAGGAACAACAAAGGGCCAAGCATCGAACCTTGAGGGACCCAAAGTCAACTGTGGTCGGATTTGACTTAGTTGCGTTATCAAGTTTAACTGATTGTTGCCGATTCATCAGATAACTTTCGAACCAAGTAGGGTCTATGCCGATGTTGCGGAGCTTAGTAAAAATAATTTTATGGCTTGCACTGTCGGATGCTTTCGATAAGTCTAGCAATACCAGCAGAGATATCTGCCCTTAATCAAAGTTTTTGTACACATCTTCAATAATGCTCATAAGAGCGTCTTCTGTTGACAATTTTCGCCGATAAGCATACAGGCAGTTATTGAACAGTTTCTTCATTTCAAGATAACCAATTAACTGGATAGATATTACCTTTTCTAGAATCTTGAATAAGACAGGCAGAAGACTGATTGGTCTAAAGTTGGATGGTTCATTTTTGTCCCCAGATTTATGAATTGCTTTAATGATTGCATGCTTTCGGATCACCGGAGAAGTTTCACTTGCTATAGAGGTGTTAATAACTGTGCTGATATAGAGCAAGGTAACTATTAGGCTATCTTTAAGAAATTGAAGGACTAAACAGTCTAATCCTGTGGAACTTGTGTTCTTCAAGGTAAATACAGCTCGTTTTACTTCGTGTTGCGATACTTGCTTTGGTTTTCGGTTGACGTTTGCTGCTTGGTCATTGTCTCCATCAAAAGCTTTTGGACTCCATGAATCTGATGCGCCGCTCTGTAACCTTTGATAAACTTCCTGGGTTACCTTTTAAAAAACCTGTTTCTCCACTCCAGCAAAGTAGTTGTTAAACTTCTCCGAAGTTGCCTGAGGATTTGGATAAGAAGACGAGGGGATCTTTGTTTTTTAGGGACCATTTTTTTTAGTACATGCCAAATTTCTTTTCGATTGTTTCTGCACTGTTCCAGTTCCTCATGATGGTATCTAATTTTACCCCTTCTGACTGCTCGTTTGACTCTTCTATTTTGAATTCGAATTAATTCTAACCAAGTGATGCTCCATTTTGCTCTGCGTGCAATATCAAAAAGTGCAATATCATTTGGCAGTTTTTTCGTAATCCATTTAACCGGCATGCTTTTCATTGTTTAAGTTTCTGTGGCGCCTCAGCGTTCAAACATGTGAGAAGATAGTCTGTAAGCATTTGGGCTTTCTCTGTGACGTTATCTATGCAATGTATCGGTTTTAGCATCTCGACGTTTGCCACTAGTTGTGATTTGAAAATTTTGCGCAGTGTAATTTCTTTTTGTGCGACAGGTTATTTTGTGTACTTGTTTATTCGTTATTTTGATGTTAGTGGTGCAGTTTATTTCATGATGGTCAGAGAAAGAATTGGACTCCACATCTGTGGAAACAATGAAAGACGGATTGTTGCTTATGAGCAGATGTAGTACAGTTTATGATTCGGGAGTAATTCTTGTTGCACTTTTTATGAGCTGATGGAGTCCAAGTCTGTCTGAAATCGGCTTCACATTGTTAGATTTCAATTTTAATTGATCATCATTGAAATCTCCCAAAATGCACAGCATCTTACCTAAGGTGATGGCTTCTCGAAAACTTTCTTCGATGTATTGAAAAGACTGTGCACTTGCTGTGGGTGGTCTGTAAAGAGAACAAACTATAAACGATATGCTTCTTCGTACCTGGATGCTCACCCAAAGGTCCTCAACTTCATTGCCGTCATTAAGCATTACTTGAGAAGAGTTATATTCTTCTCGCACAAAAATCACGGTTCCACCTCCTTTCTTTTCTCTATCTTTTTTATACACATTGAAGCCGTCAACCTCTATGGAGGTATTGTTAATGTCAGATTCCAGCCATGTTTCAATCAGACATAGAATGTCAATTGAATCCTCCTTCACCATCATTTTTATGCGATCCATCTTTGTTCATAAGCTTCTAACGTTTATATGTTTAACTAATATAATATTTCGGATCTGATGTGTATTTATAGACATGGTTGCTGAGGGGTGGTTGCTGCTCCCAGCTTGGAAAGTTTGTGCCTCCAGTCTTTTTTTTACACACAGGGCAGTTGGTGTCATTTTGGGATGGTTGCAGAGGTATCTCTCCATCAAATATGGATGTATCACTGTCGCATTGCAAGGGAGAACACCTATTGGAACACTGCACATTTGTTTCCACGTGCTCGTTTCGCTTCGTTGCAATAGTTTGTTGTTCGAATTGCGGCTTCAGAGGGTGGGTTGGTGCAAGACTACCATAGTGGTCATCTTTCTTGGCTACAAATATTGAGTACTGAGTAACTTCATCACCCTAAGGTGGGTTGGATTAATAACAGTTTTCATAACGTTTTTCGGGTTTGATTCATCTAAGATTGTGATTTTTCTTTTGAGTTCGTTGCTGAAAATTGCAGGGACTAGATCGCCAAGACTGCTATTGTAAACTTTGTGTTCAAAATACTTTTCTAGCGCGGAGAGGAACCTATTATCTTTTTATACTCCTTGAAGGCTTCGTAATCTTCTATGTTATTGAAAGCTTTCTCCATTGATTGCTGTTTTTTTATAAATTTTAAGATGTTTTCATCGTTAAGTCCTGTTTCTTTTACTAAGGATCCTGTCACAGAGTGCATCATACAATGTCCGTCTGCTAGTGTTGATTTTCTCTTTAATCTTAAATCATTGAGAATGGTGTCGATATTGGTGTTCCGGGGGAATTTGTTGCAAGTTTTCCGTCACGTTTATTTGCATTCGTTTGTTCAGTTTATTGTTTCTTGCGTCAGCAACGTCACCCTCATTTAAATTTTTATTATGCGCTTTAGTAACACTCTTACTGAAGTTATCTAAGAGTCTGGTCACTAATTCTCAAGTAGCATTGTTTGTATGCTTGGAATGTCCTTGGTTTTGGGTTTGTTCTTTGTTATTGAGGGCGAATTTGAGCAGGGGAGACCGAACAGAACCAAGGGAAATAAATTCTGATCTGGAATTGAAGAGAGGCATGGCTGAGGATGACTGAACCGAGCTAGAGGAAGGAATAGTTGAAGAAGGGTAATATATGGAAGGGATTATCGAGATAGGTAGAGTTTGAGTTTGGGCTGAGGTTAGAGAATGGTAACGAAGGTGGGAGCTAGAGAAAGGAATGGGTGGAGGGGTGTAATATATGGGAGGGATTGGTGGAATAGGTAGAGTTGGAGTTTGGGCTGAGGTTAGGGAATGGTAGCGAAAGTGGGAGCTAGAGGTAGAAATGGGTGGAGGGGGATAAAATATGGGAAAGATTCGTGGGATAAGTAGAGTTTGAGTTTGGGCTGAAGTTAGAGAATGGTAGCGAAAGTGGGAGCTAAAGGAAGGAATGGGTGGAGGGTGGTTATAGATGGGAGGGATTGGTGGGATAGGTAGAGCTGGAGTTTGGGCTGAGGTTAGGGAGTGAAAGCGAAAGTGGGAGCTGGATGAAGGAATGGGTGGAGGGGTGTAATATATTGGAGGGTTTAACGGCTGAGGTTATGGAATGTTAGCGAGAGGGGGGGAGGGGCTGTGCTGCAAGCATAGCTAAACGAATTTGCACGAGTAGTGTAGAGTGGAGGAGGAGGTTACGAGAACAGAAGATAGCGGTTGGTGTGGCGGAGTGGCTAGAGAGACCTGAGTGGTGAATAGGAGGGTGCAGTACTAACATGGGAGGTACCCGTTGGATAATGAGCGGATGCCGGTTGTAAGCTGTTGGTATAGGGATGATGAGGATGCGTTAATTGGACGTAGTTTGTAGGGAAGGATGAGGAGGCGCTGATGGGGAGTTGTTGCTGTGAGTGTTTTGAAAAGGCGTTGCATGGGACTGATTGTGTGGGGATGATAAGAAGTCACTGATAGGTGAATTTTAGGTGGGATTTTAGTTTGGGGGTGACGAGAGGGGGCTAGGATGGGAGTTGTCTTTGATTAGATGTCCTCTGCTGACGTGTGATGAAGTGATGATGCGAGACGGTGGCCATAGGATGGAGGGAAGTAGGGGAAGAGAGGAGACCAGAATAATGATTGCTTGCTTCTGACATTGTTGTGGTATTGTGATGGCAATACCTCAACCTTCTGAGGAACGTGTCGTGCTACCATCTAGGAGAATTTGATAATTCTACTATTGTTTAGACCAGCATTTTTTGAATGAAACAATCGCTCGTCGGGAGCGCCAGTGAATTCGTCTCTTAGTTTGCCTGTTGGGGAACTTTTAGCCTCAAGGAGTGACATATGCGCCTCGGTTCCATTGTTTTTAGATTTGGGTGTTCTGCTATGTACATCTTAGCATTTTGATTTTTCGTTATAATTGCGGTGGGTATTTTCACTATTACTTCATTATCAACGTAGTCCGTGAGCACAATAATGTAGTTTTTGAATGGATTTACGCTTTCAATGATTTAAGGCAGAACACCAAAACCATTAATATTTCTCTTTTGAAAAGTGCATCTATCTGAAAGGTCGGACGTTAGCACATTTGTCATGAGGATATCACCAATGAGTATTGTCTTAGGGGTCTTGGTATTTTCTGTTGACCCGGTGCTGGTGCCTGATGCTTCACAGTGAGCCGGCTTTGGTGTTGCGGATTTTTCTGTTGAGGTGACGATTGAAAGCTCTGTATTGGACGGAGAAATGGGGATAATGGACTCAGTTTCAGAGATACAGAAAGTGTGAGATGGAGAGTTCAGCAGCGTTGGGTGAGTATCTATCACCAAATAAGCTACCCTGTGGGAGAGGATAGGTTTCTCCTTACCGCGTTTTGAAGCACATGCGCTGGCCACTGGAGTGTTTGGGTAATGCGGTAGCTCAATGTTTACAGGCTTGCTGGTTCTGGTGCATTTTTGGCTTTTGCATGATATTCAGTCCCTCATATTCCTGGCACATGCACATTTCTCGCACTTTCCACTGTAACAGATGCAACAAGATTTGTTTCCGTTGACGGTGTGGCTATGGGGCGACATGTCTTTAATTCAAGGTAAATATCAATGAAGTGTACTACTTAGAAAGTTTGCTGTTGGAGGGGCTTGGAGAACCTCTTACTAACTTATCATTTTAGGGCTCCGCGTTAAGAGGAAAACCCGTGACCTTATATTGTGCAAGTTTGTGTGTATGTATTGTCTAAGTAGATGGCCAACGATGAAGAGAAGGTGAAAAGGTAATCAGCAAGTTATGGTCTGAAGGTCTCTTACACCGTTATACACGTAGAAGAAGTGATTCTTAAACTTATGAGCTTATGAAGAGCTGTGAAGAAACGCGCTCAACTTGAATTATCTGGGGATCGTTTACAATTGAACACAGATTTGTAAAGAATGATTGAAGTTATTTTTAGAGTCTGACGAGTAGGTTCAATTTTTTTTACAATTTCATTATCTTTCACTACACAGTTGTAAATGTAAAATAATATGTATAAGCAGCACACAAATACGTTATAATTCAGAAAGTTGAGAATGAAAAACATTTCGGTCCGGTTAACCATATGTTTGTTATAGTGCAAAAATCTGTTTAAATAAATTAGTTATGAGAAGCGGCAAAGAAAACACGAACAAAAATTTATATTCAACGAAATGCGCTCTAAGAATCACTTGCTAATAGCCGATTTCATTAGTTTGCAGTTCCTTGATGGTTACATACGATTTAAAATTGAAAGAACTAGCGAGTACTAGAGTGAGCATGAGTAGATGTGAACGAGTTACGTGATAAGTTTTATACCAAAACTACATGAGAACTCGCCTTAAGAAATTACAGACCAAGTGCAACGTGATTTGACTCGTACGATGTTTATCCGTGAACATTTCTCATTGAAGCGGCAATTATCGAATAATTTTAGTCATTTTGCAAGTCTGAAATGCTCTCATTTTGTGGTTTGATATTTTATCAGGGTATTTATTGTAGTATCATTAGTTGTATATATTTGTCGCAAACTTGATAGGGCGAAAAACTCGATTTTAGGGCGTTTTCATTCACCCGTTCAGGGTAGGAAATAATACCACGGGCAAGCCTTGTGAGGCTGCTCTGCAATATCCAGTGTCAGTGTTGGGGCAGCTGCCACGGAGTGATATTGTGCTCCTGCGGTGCCTCCGATTGATCACTTGGTGGCTTCCCAGTGTAGCCCTACTATAACAAAACAAGTGTTTGTGACGGAAAGTGGGCTATTTTTTACTAACTTGCTTTCAATACTTCACACGGGAGCTTGTTCTGTTGACATGCGTCAAATAACAAGGTATGGTATACTTGAAAATTAACAAATTTTAGTGAAAATAAATCTTGCTTGTTCTAATTCTACGTAGTGCACAAACAGGCCCGCTTACCTCATGACACTTGTGTGCTATTTTACAATACAACGACATACCGTTATAAAGATTCGCTGCTTATTTTGTTTCGTATGCACATTCTTGAATTTATAACTACGTTTTGCTCGTGTGAACTTGCCTTACGAGAAAAAAATTGTTCTGTGAAGCAACTTTTCCAAGTTGACAACATTTATCCCTAATTACTTTCGTAATTATGAACATGAAAACTCACATGTTCGATTAAAAATATTGATAATGCATGCAAATTAGAGCGTATTCTCATAGAAAGTGAAATTCTTGAAGACGTGCAGCCGTTGTAGGCAGTTGACCTGGTATCCTGACCTGGCTGACCACGGCTTTATTTTGATAGGGTGCTGTGCTGCCACATGAAAAACGGACCCAAATCGACAGATCAATTCAAAATTTTAGGTTTATCATAATCCTCCACGTCATGGTCTAGTGTTTTGTTTTTGGTGTTATCTTCCGTTTTCAGGATTATATATCTATATGTATAGGTATAAATATATTTATATATCTATATGTATAGGTATAAATATATTTATATATCTATATGTATAGGTATAAATATATTTATATATCTATATGTATAGGTATAAATATATTTATATATCTATATGTATAGGTATTAATATATTTATATATCTATATGTATAGGTATAAATATATTTATATATCTATATGT
>SDVV010010863.1:0-16074 GCA_016164225.1 Gammarus roeselii
TATAACAATAATGTCTACGACGTAACAATACAACAACAGATCATGATATATAAAAAATGGTTAAGATTTTGATCTTGTTTATCTTAACGTACGTGATACAAACGCGGATTTTCCCAAGAGTATTTCTACCATACTTATAAAATGTATGCTAGCACACAGAGAGAAATGGAAGTGTTGTTGTTACTCAAACTTGTTATCTAGCGCTTAGATAGTCTACGACAATAAAACTGGAGCTACTATGTTTTTCGTTGCATTTACTCGGACATGCCTATTTTTGATCAATACTTTTCGTATACATAACACAGTGTGAAACAAAGTGGTGCCCAGCAACCCCATTGCATGAAGTTAAGGGGTGCATTTATGTCGGAAAAACTGGTACGTTTAACGAATGATGTGATTATTATGAAAATGGTCATAATTTTCGAACGGACCTTGTATTGCAGACAGAAGCCCCGCTCCTGATCAAGCCCTACCTGCCTCTAATGACCAAGTCGGAGTTACATGCCGTGCTCACTGGAGGTTTCGCCACCATAGCAGGCTCAGTCATGGCTGCCTACATCTCTTTCGGTGTGTCGGCCTCGCACCTCCTCAGCGCCTCGGTCATGAGTGCCCCTGCCGCACTCGCCTACTCTAAGCTCTTCTACCCAGAGACTGAGAAGAGCAGGACAGAGGCTAAAGACATTCCCGTTGTGAAAGGGTGAGTGAGAAGAGCAGGGCAGAGACCAGAGCATCCCAGTTGAGAAAGGGTGAGTGAGAAGAGCAGAACAAAGGCTAAAGACATTCCAGTTGTGAACTGGTGAGTGAGAAGAGCAGTGCAGAGGCCACTGACATTCCTTTGTGAAAAAGTGACCCCTCATAGGCATGCCTTATTATCCGAGAGAGTGAACACATTTGGTTCTCATTGACACTCCTCTTCTTCACCTTCCAAAGTCCTTCCAAAGTCCTTATCTCTGTTTACCTCCTTTGCCCCTAATATCAAGGTCTCATGTTCTCCTCATCAAGATCTCATTCTCTCCTCATCAAGGTCTCAATCTCTCCTCATCAAGACCAAGTTCCCAACTGTCGTATGCACACTGGTCATAATTGTTTTATTTTCAGGGGCTAAAGACAAAAGAGTTGCAAGCTATCGACCATTCGCTTCCTGTATCCTTTCCATATCTACTGCTCTCGTGCGTGTTCTTTCCTTCCTTTGTGCCGATATCATTCGTGGACTTCCTTATCTCTGTGTCTTCTTCTTCTCCTCCTCACAGGTGTTGGGTCCTCGGCACCTTAATGACTGATGTGATACCTTGGGCCTCTGAAACAGGGCAGATCGAGTGGGAATGCTCATTACTGCCACCCAGGGAGTGCTGGACCCACATGGCGATAACATCTTAGGGGTTATTGTACCTCCTGTGGCACCCGTGTAAATCTTTGACGTTCAAAGCGCAAAGGACATTAATTCTGCATAGTAGCAAACTTGTTCCCTACGAGTAGGTGAACGAGGAGAGCAGGATAAAGGCCTTAGACATTCCAGCTGGGAAAAGATGACATTGATTTAGGACTTCATTTGCTACGCCAACATAAAGAACTTGTTTTTATTATGCTCGTGGAAAATACCACTGTAAAATGAAATAAATGTTTAAATTCTTGACAGTTCCGTTAGCAAATGTGGTATGCTCTTTGATAGTCGACTATCAAAGGTGAAAAAGCCAAACAACATCTTTGCAGTGAGTGAGATCTTCTGTGTGTTGTCTGATAGTGTCTTTTTGCAGGACAGAGGCCAACGCCCTGCACGCGGCCATAGAGGGCGTGGTGACCGCAATCCCTCTGGTGGCCAACATCGCTGCAAATCTCATCACCTTCATAGCCTTTATCGCATTCTTTAATGCTATATTCAATTGGAGCTGCCAACTGGTCAACGTTGGAGATGGAGTCTGCACGCTGGAGGTGAGGAGGCAAGATGCTGTTTAATAAGGCACCGAAGTATAACGTCACGACAGCATTGGAATAAGTCGTTGTCAGGTGTCGCCAGGCGCCCCCCATAGTGATTTATGTGAAACAAAACTATATTTTCATTCATTTACATGCGGCATAATTCAAGTAGTGCGTTTAGTTTAAGATTATAGTGGATTTATTTAATTTATTTATTTTATTTTAATGATTCTCTGTTAAATCAGGCTTGTTAAAATATATATTATCAATTGCAAATGTGCATTTAATGCATCATTCTAATTTGATGTGCGATAAGTTCATTTGAAAATAATAGCGCGTAGCAATACATAGCAACTAGCCATGTGATACCAAAGTTTTGGTGACCTATCTGCATGTATAAAACAGCATAAGAATAGTAGAGCAATATAGAAAGTAGACTTGAGCGCCCATTCCAGTGATACTTCACACTTTTAGTACTACTAGCCAGCCTAGATGCGCTACCCGGGGCAGGGCTAGCTGACAGCCGCTGCAAGGCTTCAACAGAGGGTTGCCCCCTCCTGTTGCTGCAGTTTCAACCGTTCTAACTCAGTAGTGCGGTGGATATGTCCCCCATTGTCCGTCAAACCGGGGTTTGAAGGTGAGGACTCCATTACTATTTATCTTAGGTTGTAAACGGTTCCAAATAGTTCTTATTTTGTTTGGAATTAAGTTTGCGGCAGCTGAACTGTCTATCAAAGGGCTTTTCGGGACTGGCTTCAGTGAAAGCGTGGAGACATGTTAAGGTTTATATGAGCTGACAACTAAGTGGTTTTCATTATAGTTCTTCAAGTCGCTTGGTTATGAGTTGGTTCTCAATTTTTGAACCATTTATGTTGCTCATGTTGAATCCTCTCCATCTCGTTGTTATCCCCTCGTAGGTTAGAGAACCAGCATTGGGTTTCTAATTACGTGTGGGTCATACGGTTGAAGTATGAAATTCTGGATATAAGGCCAAGAACTTCATTGAATTTCAAATAGCAAGCGTCCCTTGGTTTCTCCATTTGAGATCCGTGGTTATTAATATTACATGACCTCGTCGTTGGTCCACTTCAGTCAGGTGCTGTACTGCCATCAAGGAGAGTTTTTTGTTGTTGTGAGCTCTAATGTGCGTCTTCAACATTTAAGTTCGTGTACTACTTGCCACCCAGATTATTAGTGCATTAACGTCACTGCGAATAGGTATGAGTACTCCCTGTGGTTCTCTAGATGAATCTGTAGCCTACTGAATTTTTCCTTGGCATATGTAAACCAACTTCGTTGGCCGAGAACAAGTTGCGGAGCCACCTCGAAACATGGCAATTGATACCGTGAGCCAATACATTTTCATTAGCCATTGATTGGGCATCTTATCAGACTATATTTAATCGTCAAGATAGATAAGGTCGACAGTTTTATTGTATCGTTGATCAAGAACTTTATTTGAGAAAGGATCAAGGAGATGTGTGAGACAACCTAGGTTACTTCTGAATCCATGTTGAGTATCCTTGATGTAATAACTCAATTTTAAGTGTCCTGTTATTCGTGCGCGGAACTGATTACAGACAATTAATCTTGCAGGAGGGAGACTGATTGACTGCAATAACCTGACTCTTACCTGCTATCCTTTTTGAAATTGTTTGTGATGTTTGCACTTTTGCAATCATCATGAATGGTTCCAGTTCTCATAGATTATTAGGAATGGTTTCAGTTCTCATAGATCATCAGGAATGGTTCCAGTTCTCATAGATCATCAGGAATGGTTCCAGTTCTCATAGATCATCAGGAATGGTTCCAGTTCTCATAGATCATCAGGAATGGTTCCAGCTCTCATAGATCATCAGGGATGGTTCCAGTTCTCATAGATCATCAGGAATGGTTCCAGCTCTCATGATCATCAGGAACGGTTCCAGCTCTCATAGATTATCAGGAATGGTTCCAGTTCTCATAGATCATCAGAAATGGTTCCAGCTCTCATAGATCATCAGGAATGATTGTAGTTCTCATAGATCATCAGGAATGGTTCCAGTTCTCATAGATCGGTCGAATGTCTCGGTGAACTGATGATGATTTCCGAGAAATTCTCTTACATTCTTGGACGCAGATCATCTGATCCTATAGATTTGTATATATTAGTTGAAATATTGTTACAAATAGATACTCAAACTATACAATTCGAGAAATAACAATTGAAATCTAGATTATTTAACGTATATGTGAAAGCCATAACGGTATTCCAACGAGCGCTCAAGAGGGAACCAATTTCGGACCGCCATATGAGGCTTGGCGCAGAATCGAACACCGTGACATCACTAACATCGTGCCTTAACATCACTACCGTCATGCCTTAACATCACTACCATCATGCCTGAACATCACTACCATCATGCCTTGACATCACTACCATCATGCCTTAACATCCCTACCATCATGCCTTAACATCATTACCATCATGCCTTAACATCACTACCATCATGCCTTGACATCACCACCATCATGCCTTAACATCACTACCATCATGCCTTAACATCAGTACCATCATGCCTTAACATCACTACCATCATGCCTTAACATCACTACCATCATGCCCTAACATCACTACCATCATGCCTTAACATCACTACCAGCATGCCTTAGCATCACTACCATCACGCCCTAACATCACTACCATCATGCCTTAACATCACTACCATCATGCCTTGACATCACCACCATCATGCCTTAACATCACTACCATCATGCATTGACATCACTACCATCATGCCTTAACATCACTACCATCATGCCTTAGCATCACTACCATCATGCCTTAATATCACTACCATCATGCCCTGACATCACTACCATCATGCCTTAACATCACTACCATCATGCCTTAACATCACTACCATCATGCCTTAGCATCACTACCATCACGCCTTAACATCACTACCATCATGCCTTAACATCACTACCATCATGCCTTGACAGCACCACCATCATGCCTTAACATCACTACCATCATGCAATGACATCACTACCATCATGCATTAACATCACTACCATCATACCTTAGCATCACTACCATCATGCCTTAATATCACTACCATCATGCCTTGACATCACTACCATCATGCCTTAATATCACTACCATCATGCCTTAACATCAGTACCATCATGCCTTAACATCACTACCATCATGCCTTAACATCACTACCATTATGACTTAACATCACTACCATCACGCCTTAACATCACTACCATCATGCCTTAACATCACTACCATCATGCCTTGACATCACTACCATCATGCCTTAACATCATTACCATCATGCCTTAACATCAGTACCATCACGCCTTAACATCACTACCATCATGCCTTAACACCACTACCATCATGCCTTAACATCACTACCATCATGCCTACCAGTATAGTCCTGCTTGACGACTGTTTCCATCATTGCTCTGAAAGATTGCTGTATCGAGGAGGCTAAGCGATGTGCTTTGTCTCTGTATCATCCTGCTTGACGACTGTTTCCACCATTGCCGTGAATGATTGCTGTATCGATGACGCAAAGCGATGTGCCTTGTCTCTGTTTCATCCTGCTTAATGGCTGTTTCCACCATTGTCTTGGCGGATTGCTGTATCGAAGACGCTAAGCGATGTTCCTTGTCTCTGTATCATCCTGCTTGACGACTGTTTTCACCATTGCACTGAAGGATTGCTGTATCGAGGACGCTAAGCGATGTGCCTTGTCTCTGTATCATCCTGCTTGACGAATGTTTACACCATTGCTCTGAAGGATTGCGGTATCAATGACGCTAAGCGACGTGCCTTGTCTCTGTATCATCCTGCTTGACGAATGTTTACACCATTGCCCTGAAGGATTGCTGTATCGATGACGCTAAGTGATGTGCCTTGTCTCTGTATCATCCTGCTTGACGACTATTTCCACTATTGCTTTGCAGGATTGCTGTATCGATGACGCTAAGCGATGTGCCTTGTTTTTGTATCATCCTGCTTGACGACTGTTTCCACCATTGCACTGAAGGATTGCTGTGTCGATGACGCTAAACGATGTGCCTTGTCTCTGTATCATCCTGCTTGACGACTGTTTCCATCATTGCCCTGAAGGATTGCTGTATCGATGACGCTAAGCGATGTGCCTTGTCTCTGTATCATCCTGCTTGACGACTGTTTCCACCATTGCCCTGAAGAGTGGCTGCAGCGATGAAGCTAAGCGATGTGCCTTGTCTGTGTATCATTCTGCTTGACGACTGTTTTCACCATTGCCCTGAAGGATTGCTGTATTGATGAAGCTAATTGATGTGACTTGTCTTTGTATCATCCTGCTTGACGAATGTTTCCACCATTGCCGTGAAGAATTGCTGTATCGATGACGCTAAGCAATGTACCTTGTCTCTGTATCATCCTGCTTGACGTCTGCTTCCACCATTGCACTGAATGCTTGCTGTATCAATGACGCTAAGCGATGTACCTTGTCTCTGTATCATCCTGCTTGACGACTGTTTCCACCATTGCCCTGAAGAATTGCTGCAGCGACGAAGCTAAGCGATGTGCCTTGTCTGTGTATTATTCTGCTTGACGACTGTTTTCACCATTGCCCTGAAGGATTGCTGTATTGATGACGCTAAGTGATGTGCCTTGTCTCTATATCATCCTGCTTGACCAATATTACATCACTGCACAGAAGGATTGCTGTATCGATGAAGCTAAGCGACGTGCCTTGTCTCTGTATCAACCTGCTTGACGACTGTTTCCACCATTGCACTGAAGGAATGCTATATCGATGACGCTGAGCAATGTGCATTGTTTCTGTATCATCCTGCTTGACGAATGTTTCCACCGTTGCCGTGAAGGATTGCTGTATCGAAAACGCTAAGCGATGGGCATGGTCTCTGTATCGTCCTGCTTGACGTCCGCTTCCACCATTGCACTGAAGGATTGCTGTACCGATGACGCTAAGCGATGTACATTGTCTCTGTATCATCCTGCTTGACGTTTGCTTTCACCATTGCACTGAAGGATTGCTGTATCGATGACGCAAAGCGATGTGCATTGTCTCTGTATCATCCTGCTTGACGACTGTTTCCCACATTGCACTGAAGAATTGCTGTATCGATGACGCAAAGCGATGTGCCATGTTTCTGTATCATTCAGCTTGACGAATGTTTACACTATTGCACTGAAGGATTGCTTTATAGATGATGTTAAGCAATGTGCCTTGTCTTTGTTTCATCCTGCTTGACGACTGTTTCCAACATTGCCCGGAAGGATTGCTGTATCGATGACGCTAAGCGATATGCCTTGTCTCTGTATCATCCTGCTTGACGACTGTTTCCACCATTGCCCGGAAGGATTGCTGTATCGATGACGCTAAGCGATATTCCTTGTCTCTGTATCATCCTGCTTGACGACTGTTTTCACCATTGCACTGAAGGATTGCTGTATCGATGACGCTAAGCGATGTTCCATGTCTCTGTATTATCCTGCTTAACGACTGCTTCCACCATTGCACCGAAGGATTGCTGTATCGAAGACGCTAAGCGATGTGTCGTGTCTCTGTATCATCCTGCTTGACGAATATTTACACCATTGCCCTGAAGGATTGCTGTATCGATGACGCTAAGCGATGTGCCTTGTCTTTGTATCATCCTGCTTGACGAATGTTTACACCATTGCACTTAAAGATTGAGGACATTGATTAAAATTTACGTGGGGACATATTCGTTGGGCTGAGGGCGCTACTAACTTGTCATGTCTTACCCGCACAGAACATTTCCGGGTTCGTGTTCATGCCCCTGGCGTGGTCTATGGGCGTGGCCTGGGAGGAATGCCATGCAGTGGGCACCCTCATTGGGCTCAAAACCATTGTCAACGAGTTCATTGCCTATGAACGACTTGCCTCAATGATCAAGGCCGAAACATTATCTGTGAGTAACTGAAGCGTAAAATTCATGAGCACAATCTGTTGAATGAAGTGGTGAAAGAACCATTTTTTTTATGATACCGTTCTTCTGTTACGTTGTTGAGAAGTATTTGCAGTTTGTTTGGAGGTTCTATTTACCTGTCTCACAAGGAACAATTGTTCGTAACAGTTATTGCTAGTTTTCAAACTCAAATCCTAATAATTGTAAGGACGGTGAAGCAGTAAACAAAACTGGTCCCATCTCCTCTACTTCACCGCAGCACTGGCCTCGATGGCACATTACTGCATACGATGTTGTCAACGGCATAACCTTCTTCCTCGTTTGCCGTCCAACCGTCCCATCATCGTCGGCGCTCTAACCCTTCACTCTATTAATTGTCAATGCTGTTTCATATTTAGACCAGTAATGATCGCCACTGCTGAGGAGAGAGAGCCACGCAAAGCCGTATGCTGAATGATTATGTTTGGTGCTAGAAATCCCGGTTACTCAAATCTAATTGACAAATTAGACACGGCTCAAATATACATCCCTTGTTTAAGAGTCATCTACGGGAACAGGCTGTGCTGTAGCAGATTACCTCAAACTTCATCCTACTTCTCCTTTCACTTGTTTGCCTATTAGGCTGAATATCAATAGGCCAATACTCGTCGACTCACCTTGCATTAGTTTGGAGCCGAAACGTCACATCCATATATTCTTAGGTGGTAAAATCGTAGCAAAAGGTTCATTTCACATGAATTTTAGTGCATGCAGTGGCAAGACACATTTTCAAAACAGGGCAATGGCCTTTATTTAATAACATTTCTTTTTTCCAGGCTCGGGCTCAGATCATCGCTACCTACGCTCTTTGTGGCTTCAGCAACATCGGCGCAATTGGAATTCAGCTTGGAGGCATCGGGGCTTTGGCACCCGATCGTCGCGCTGATATCGCCCAAGTTATCGTACGCGCCGTCATCGCAGGCAGCGCAGCGTGCTTCCTGACAGGCTGTGTTGCAGGTCAGCAAATGCGTCGCATATCAATAAGTCAGCCACTGGCGCACCCAGGATTTTTTCAAGTTTCAAAGTACCCGCCTCATTTTTGCACCGTTTTAAATTGTGTGCACTCATGCAAAATTGAACTATTTTGCCATACATAATGCGTTGGCAAGGGTAACCGCGCTCCTCCTTCTCGGTGCAAAACCGAAATCAACAAAACCGTAATCGCTGTCTCCTTAAAACCATTTGTCTTTGATGGCAACCCTTGTTGAATGGAACACTACCTTATGTCTTGTGGGCCTTACAATTCCTTTTTGTGTCGAAGACGAAACAAAATTTCCGCAGAAGTAATTTTAGGAGAACCACAAGACTGAGCTCAGCTCGCATTGAACATTTAATTGTAACGCAATCCAAATGTCTTCAGTGTCTTCTAGCACGTTTTCAGTATACATTGACTTGTATCCCAGGATTTTTTGGGGCCCTGTCATCAAAATCGTCTCATAGTAAAAGTGTGTAACATGAACTCATATTAAATTCCGACGATTTTTAATGAAATTTGTTTTCCACAGGAGTTCTCCTTAATGACGAGTCCCTCGGCATTGACAGCACCAACGCCACCATCTCAGCTGGCCTCTAACGAGGGCCTCTAACGGGAGCATCAAGTAGATTAGATTCAAGTTTAGAAGAGTGACCATGCAAGGTCACTGAAGCAGCAGAGTCAATGTCCTTAGAGCGCCGACTGTCGAGACAGTAAGTAGCAGAAGTTGAAGATTTGCTCAGTCGTATATCAGGATTTTTTTTGGCAATAAATGCTATCCGAGTGCATGTTGACGTAGACCTGAAATGCGGGCATAATTGATCTTACCAATGCGACCCTTCAACGCATATGATTGGTTTTGTCAGACGGTGTGGATAAAATCGACAATCATGAGATATAATTGCCACATAAGTTTGTAATTTTTATCCACCTCATCAAAATATTGTGAGTATATAGGCTTGCTAACGACCATTGCCAACCTCTCCGTGCGCCTCTTGCTTTCTGCATCTGTAGTCAAAGGGATTATTTGATGCAACAAACAAGAGTGTTCATTGAGATTCAAGCAGTCGGCACTCACTGTAAAGGAGACTGAGAATAATTTTCACGTTAGATTACTATAAATATGAGATGGCTGAGGCAGGCGCATGAGCAGACAGATGAGCTGCGTTGCCCATCACAAGTGAATTTACCCGTACTAATTCATCAGTCAAGGCTGTCACAAGATTTGTTTAGTGACTGTGCTGAGCGCCCTGGGCAAAAATGGATGACGAGCGTTAGTGTCCTCTTACAAGAAGTCACAATGTGAAGGAAAATAATCATTGCTACCTTCATTATTAAAGCCGTCTCACACAATTGCGGGAAATGCTTTATGGATGTTCTACTTTAGAAATCACAGCCGAATTTACAACTCGTACTGATTACGCTAAATGATATTTTTGAATTTTAGTGTTAGTTTAAAGCTGCTTGTGATGTGGTTTGGGATTATTGTGTCTTCCACCAATGGGTCAAAGCTGCTGGTGTTGTGATCGGGGACTGTCTCATTCACCCATGGGTCAAAGCTGCTGGTGTTGTGATCAGGGACTGTCTCTTTCACCCATGGGTCAAAGCTGCTGGTGTTGTGATCAGGGACTGTCTCTTTCACCCATGGATCTAAGTTGCTGGTGTTGTGATCAGGGACTGTCTCTTTCACCCATGGGTCAAAGCTGCTGGTGTTGTGATCAGGGACTGTCTCTTTCACCCATGGGTCAAAGCTGCTAGTATTGTGATCAGGGACTGTCTCTTTCACCCATGGGTCAAAGCTCCTGGTGTTGTGATCAGGGACTGTCTCTTTCCCCCTTGGGTCAAAGCTGCTGGTGTTTTGATCAGGGACTGTCTCTTCCACCCATGGATCTAAGTTGCTGGTGTTGTGATCAGGGACTGTCTCTTTCACCCATGGGTCAAAGCTGTTGGTGTTGTGATCAGGTACTGTGTCTTCCACCCATGCGTCAAAGCTGCTCGTGTTGTGATCAGGGACTGTCTCTTCCACCCATGGGTCAAAGCTGCTGGTGTTGTGATATGGGACTGTCTCTTTCACCCATGGATCGAAGTTGCTGGTGTTGTGATCAGGAACTGTCTCTTTCACCCATGGGTCAAAGCTGCTGGTGTTGTGATCAGGGACTGTCTCTTTCACCCATGGGTCAAAGCTGCTGGTGTTGTGATCAGGGACTGTCTCTTTCACCCATGGATCAAAGCTGCTGGTGTTGTGATCAGGGACTGTGTCTTCCACCCATGGGTCAAAGCTGCTGGTGTTGTGATTAGGGACTGTCTCTTTTACTCATGGGTCAAAGCTGCTGGTGTTGTGATCAGGGACTGTCTCTTTCACCCATGGGTCAAAGCTGCTGGTGTAGTGATCAGGGACTGTCTCTTCCACCCATGGATCTAAGTTGCTGGTGTTGTGATCAGGAACTGTCTCTTTCACCCATGGGTCAAAGCTGCTGGTGTTGTGATTAGGGACTGTCTCTTTCACCCATGGGTCAAAGCTGCTGGTGTAGTGATCAGGGACTGTCTCTTTCACCCATGGATCTAAGTTGCTGGTGTTGTGATCAGGGACTGTCTCTTTCACCCATGGATCAAAGCAGCCGTTGATGTGGTCTGGTATTAGTGTCAATGTCACCCATAGATCTGGAAACAATAAATAATCCCATCGACAAATGGCAATACCTTGAGAAACTTATTAGAAGTAAGATTGACACCAATTCTGAAAGGAAATTTTCAGACAAGCAGGTGAAATAATGATACAATGAACAGAACGTATCCGTGCCATAGCCCTGCTGCAGAGGAGCCCCGCTTCATGAAGTGCAATTGCTTGTATGTTGGCACAAGGAAGAGGAATTTATCGTGCGGTGGTGTAGTTCGAAATAGGCTACTTATCATTGTATAAACGGAATAAGGTAGGGCTGCCTTATATCGCCAGTATTGTGAAACGTATACTCCGACAAGCTAAATTACCTTACAAGTAGATAAAACCAGTGTTGTTATGTTGAAAATTGTTGTTTGTGTAGATGATATGGTGTGGTTAGCTCCGACCCTCTAGGCATTGCAAAGCTTCCTGATATCTGAAGCTATTTTGCTGAACCCCATGATATTGTATATAACACTACCAAAACTGTATGTATGCTAGTTAGACCGAAGGGTATTAATTACTACCTATCGACTGAGATAAAACGAAGCGGTGTTGCACTTGATTATGAAGATATATTTTAAAATCCAGGGCACATCATCACAGCAGATTGCGATGATGACAGGGATGTTGCAAAGCCAACAACGGAAAGACGCAGTTGGTAACACGCTGATACGAAAATTTCCGTACGCGCCAAGGGAAGCTAAAATTGAGTTCTTCAAATCATATGTCACCCGATGTATTCCAATGCACTGTGGATAAATTTCTTCTAATATAGCATGATACAATTGACGGTGAGGTGAAGCATCCGCACACGATGTTCAAAGTCCCGAAAGCCTTGATGCTTCTGATTGATGAGTCTTGCCTCTCGATCAAAAGGCTCAAAGCTTCAGGGTCTTTGAACATCGTGTGCGGAGGCTGCAGGTCTCAGGCCAGCGAGTAAGGATTTTGCTGAAATACAGTCTGACATAAAGAGTTAAATAGCCCCATGGCATGAGTTATGACTAGGAACCGTCTCTTTCGTGTCCAAATATGCCCGGCATGAATTTACACAACCATTAGACAAGAAATGCTAATGGTCTTGTATTACCTCGTCATAATAGATCAAGAAATAAATTTAATAATAATGAAATAATATTTATCTTTATTTAAGCACTCGATAGTACAATAATGGTTACAAAGAAACAAGTTTAACAAAAGCATTCTTAACAGTACATTCAAATCACGCTCCAAAAGATCATACGTGCAGGCAGATCATAAGTGAAATACACGACAACAATAAATATGTTAGTTTAAAGACAAGCGGGCCTAAAATACCTTCTATGTATCTTTTACACACGAGTTCGTAAACAAAAAACAATGTTGAAGAAGTAGTATTTGCTTCAACTGTCAAAATTTGGATTTTTCTGCTCTCTGGTTTCGTCTGTTTGTCTCTTTTTTAGTTTATAGGTCAAGAATTTAAGAATTGTATTTATAATCTTACTAGCCCAACAATAAAGCGATCGTTTCGAGTGGTAACTAGTTATGAATCTGTAACTTTGTTTGAAGCAGAAGAATAACCATTTAAACAATATTTATGTTCGATTTAAGTTAAAGTATGCTTTGTTAATTGATAATTCTTGCTCGTGAATCAGTGTCAGGGATCGACTTGCTTCAGTGTTATTCCAGCTGGTGTCTAGGCTGGTGTCTAGGCTGGTGTCTAGGCTCGCTCGTCAATCGGCGTGTTGCTTCAGTGTTATTCCATCTGATGTCTAGGCTGGTGTCTAGGCTGGTGTCTAGGCTGGTATCTAAGCTGATGTCTAGGCTGGTGTCTAGACTTTTTCAGTAAGGATATTTTTGTTTTAGGTCTTTTAGGTTCAGTAAAAACAGTAGATTAGTGCGTAAGGATTAGGTTGTCCCAAAAGCTCTTGCAAGCTTTAATAAGGCCTTCAATTTTCTATTCGGAAATACCAAAAACGTACAACGAAATAATAACATGTGGCCTGCACCATTTTGTTGTGATACAAAGTTTAGCTGCTGTTAACTGTCTATGTAAAAATGCTGAGATTATGAGTATTTTTCTACATCTATCAGCTAATATTAAATATATATATTTTATTTCTTAGTTGTCGAATTTGAGTTTCGTTTAGCCTTAAGCAGTCGATTTGGCGTTTATTACTTTTAGCAGTGACGTTTGTGTTCAACAAAACCTTCGCCAGTGACGTTTGTGTTCAACAAAACCTTCAAGTGATGTTTGTGTTCAACAAAACCTTCAGCAGAGACGTTTGTGTTCAACAAAACCATAAACAATGTCGTTCGTGTTCAACAAAACCTCAACAGTGACGTTTGTGTTCAACAAAACCTTCAACAGGGACGTTTCTGCTCAACAAAACCTTCAGCAGTGACGTTTGTGCTCAACAAAACTTTCAACAGAGACGTTTGTGTTCAACAAAACCTTCAGCAGTGACGTATGTGTTCAACAAAACCTTTAACAGTGACGTTTGTGTTCAACAAAACCTTCAAGTGATGTTTGTGTTCAACAAAACCTTCAGCAGAGACGTTTTTGTTCGACAAAACCATAACCAGTGACGTTCGTGTTCAACAAAACCTTCAACAGTGACGTTTGTGTTCAACAAAACCTTCAGCAGTGACGTTTGTGTTTAAAAAAAACTTTAGCAGTGACGTTTGTGTTCAACAAAACCTTCACCAGTGACGTTTTTGGTCAACAAAACCTTCATCAGTGACGTTTGTGTACAACAAAACATTCGACATAACCTTCAACATACCGTAACCTTCAATATAACCTTCAACATAACCTTGTACAAAACCTTCAACATAACCTTCTACAAAACCTTCTACAAAACCTTCAACAGAACCTTCAATATAACCTTCGACATAACCTTCTACAATACCTTCAACAGAACCTTAAATATAACCTTCAACATAACCTTCTACAAAATCTTCAACAATATCTTCAATATAACCTTCAACAGAATCTTCAACAAAACTTTCAACAATACTTTCAACAGAAACTGCAATATAAACTTCAACAGAACCTTCAACATAACCTCAAACAGGACTTTCAACAAAATCTTCAACATGATCTTCAACAGAAATTCCAACAAAACCATCAACAGAATCTTCAACAGATCCTTCAACACAACTTTATTATGCCTTTCAACAAAACTTTTAACATAAACTTCAACAGAGCTTCCAACATAATCTTCAACAGAACCGTTAACATCACGTTCACCATAATCTTCTAGATAACAATCAACAGAACCTGCAACATAACCTTCAACATAACCGTCAACAGGACCTTCAACATAACCTTCAACAAAGCCTTCAACACAACCTGTTAACGGGCCAAGGAAATGTCGCGTGTTGTTCAAGTAGTTTTCAGGTTCCTTTAATTCAGTCTGCCCTTTACGTACAGTACTATCAATCCACCTCATACACCTGCTTAGCATTGCAAAGGCGCGTATGCATGGGTGACTGGTGGGAGGCATGCATTATTATTGTTGTCCATTATGTTTTTTGTTGAGGGCACTGTGTAGTGGCGACCTCTGCTGCCACGGTGTAGTGAGGCCTCGGTCCAGTGAGCCCACGGTCTGGTGCCAGCCTCTGCTGCTGCATGTGGGAGTTCGAGTGTTGGTGTGGACACCGCAGTCTTGTGGCAGGGATATTGTGAACCTTCTCGTCTGTGAACGTAACCTAGCCACCCTTCAGAGTAGGATGATAAATTCATTGTTCACTCTACTTCTAAGGGTTCAGGAGCACTCATCCCACAAATGAACGACTGGTGAATACCAATACAACTTAATCTGTGTGTGAGAATAAAAAGTGTCGATGTGCCAACTGACCAGAATAATGTGTTGTAAATATATTTGTATGTGTATCTGTAATTAGCTCTGTTTTAAAATGAATTATTTTAATAATTTAAAGAAAAATTACAGACTTTTTCTTTTCCAATACCGGGTGATGTATTTTGGAAGTGTCATCAAATTGGAAATAGTGAAAAAACGTCATTTAAACATTAATGATTTTTAGGAATCAACCCCTGAATTAATTGGAATCTTCCAACGTCCCAAGAAACTGCAGCAAATAATTTAGGCGCTCCTCAATATTCAAGAAAGGTTGGATTAGACTTGGGGACTCGTCTCGACTGGAGCTCAACAAAATACAAAAAAATCTGATCAATTTGACTTCGTGCTTCTTTTGTTTATAAAATCCAAGCCTCAACTTTCTCCAACAATGTGAATTCGTCTTTCACATTGTATGGCGATGAAGATGATAGGTTTGTTAAATTTTTGTTTAACTTCAAAACCGAAGATATTAAACAGGAGTTTTTGCCCTAAATGGACACAGTAAACCACGCAATCAAACTCAAGGAGGGCGCTCAGGACTATGAGGATCTTATGTCAGCAACTGGAAGAAAATACGATCGAGAGTGAAGCTGTGTTAGATTTGAGAATCGAAAACCCAATCATATACTAATACTGTTCGTACGCGACAGGAATCCTAAACATTCACTAAACACATACTACTCGTTTCTGATTACAAT
>SDVV010010864.1:0-16074 GCA_016164225.1 Gammarus roeselii
ATATATGAATTGAGAAAACGCTGCTTTTGATCAATGTTGTTATTTCACGACTCTTCAACAACTCAAACTCGGTCAATTTTCATGCACAAAAGTACCTCAATGATTACATTAGAGTAAGAATTTCTATACTTTTTTTCTATATTCAAGTGTGTGTCTTATCGAGCATGTGATTTGCAACCAAACATACTCTTAGATATTCCTCTGCAGCATTTATATTCATTCCAACACAAGGCCACGCTGTTTTCATTTTGGAAATTAGTTGAAAAGAAAATACATATTTCCAGACCATTGCGAGCCGCATCTGTAGTCAGATTCACGCTAATATTATCCAGGTCTTATTTAGCTAGCGGAGCATCAAATTATTTTGACAGCATTCGCATAGCTCCTAAGGCAGCCTGTCGGTCTACAGAATTGAAACCGGATGAATAGTGACCTCAAAAATAACTCAGGCAGCGAATTTCCTTCTTGAGTACAAAGTTGTAGACCTGATTTACCGTGGAGATCATTAAATAGGTTTAGAAAATTGTATGAATAAGGCAAGAAGAAACGGTCTGGTTATCAGAACCTTGTTGCTTTTAGCTATTGTATCAGAGAGTTGGACGCACTGCAGTACCTTGTTGCTTATAGCTCCTGTATGAGAGAGTTGGACGCACTGCAGTACCTTGTTGCTTGTAGCTCTTGTATGAGAGTTGGACGCACTGCAGTACCTTGTTGCTTTTAGCTCTTGTATGAGAGTTGGACGCACTGCATTACCGTGTTGCTTATAGCTCTTGTATGAGAGAGTTGGACGCACTGCAGTACATTGTTGCTTCTAGCTCGTGTATGAGAGAGTTGGACGCATTGCATTACCTTGTTGCTTTCAGCTCTTGTATGAGAGAGTTGGACGCACTGCAGGATCTTGTTGCTTTTAGCTCATGTATGAGAGAGTTGGACGCACTGCAGTACCTTGTTGCTTTCAGCTCTTGTATGAGAGTTGGACGCACTGCAGTACCTAGTTGTTTTAGCTCTTGTAGGAGAGAGTTGGACGCACTGCATTACCTTGTTGCTTTTAGCTCTTGTATGAGAGAGTTGGACGCACTGCAGTACCTTGTTGCGTCTACCTCTTGTATGAGAGAGTTGGACTTACTGCAGTACCTCGTTTCTTTTTGTTCTTGTATGAGAGAGTTGGACGCACCACTGCAATACCATGTTGCTTTTCGCTCTTGTATGAGAGAGTTGGACGCACTGCAGTACCTTGTTTCATTTAGCTCTTGTTTGAGAGAGTTGGACGCACTGCAGTACCTTGTTGCTTCTAGCTCTTGTATGAGAGAGTTGGACGCACTGCAGTGTCTGGTTGCTTCTAGCTCTTGTATGAGAGTTGGACGCACTGCAGTACCTTGTTTCATTTAGCTCTTGTATGAGAGAGTTGGACGCACTGCAGTACCTAGTTGCTTTTAGCGCTTGTATGAGAGTCGAACGCACTGCAGTGCCTGGTTGCTTTTAGCTCTTGTATGAGAGTTGGACGCACTGCAGTACCTTGTTGCTTTTAGCTCTTGTATGAGACAGTTGGACGTACTGCGGTACCTTGTTGCTTTCAGCTCTTGTATGAGAGTTGAACGCACTGCAGTACCTTGTTGCTTTTAGCTCTTGTATGAGAGTTGGACGCACTGCAGTACCTTGTTGCTTTTAGCTCTTGTATTAGAATTGGACGCACTGCAGTACCTTGTTGCTCTTAGCGCTTGTATGAGTGTTGAACGCACTGCAGTACCTTGTTGCTTTTAGCTTTCGTATGAGAGAGTTGGACGCACTGCAGTATCTTGTTGCTTTTAGCTCTTGTATGTGAGTTGGACGTACTGCGGTACCTTGTTGCTTATAGCTCTTGTATGAGAGAGTTGGGCGCTTTGCAGTACCTTGATGCTTTCAGCTCTTGTATGAGAGCTGGACGCACTGCAGTACCTTGTTGCTTCTAGCTCTTGTATGAGAGAGTTGGACGCACTGCAGTACCTTGTTGCTTTTAGCTCTTGTATGAGAGAGTTGGACGCACTACAGTACTTTGTTGCTTTTAGCTCTTGTATTAGAGTTGGACGCACTGCAGTACCTTGTTGCTTTTAGCTCTTGTATGAGAGTTGTACGCACTGCAGTACCTTGTTGTTTTTAGCTCTTGTATGTGAGTTGGACGCACTGCAGTACCTTTTTGCTTTCAGCTCTTATATGAGAGAGTTGGACGCACTGCAGTACCTTGTTGTTTCTAGCTCATGTATGAGAGTTGGACGCACTACATTACCTTGTTGCTTATATCTCATGTAAGAGAAAGTTGGACGCACTGCAGTACCTTGTTGTTTTTAGCTCTTGTATGAGAGAGTTTTACCCACTGCAGTACCTTGTTGCTTTCAGCTCTTGTATGAGAGTTGGACGCACTGCAGTACCATGTTGCTTATAGCTCTTGTATGAGAGTTGGACGCACTGCAGTACCTTGTTGATTTCAGCTCTTGTATGAGAGTTGGACGCACTGCAGTACCATGTGGCTTTCAGCTCTTGTATGAGAGAGTTGGACGCACTGCAGTACCTATTAGATAATTTTACAGTAATTTTGATTTCACAAAGACTTGAGTTCACTAATTTAGTGATCACTTCAACGGTACACGTTTACGTGACTATTTTAGCAATATCAATTTTAATCAATATGTAGATCAATTTCATAGCGTAAATAGAATTGTTCAACTAACTCATTGTCATTATATGTCGCGCTGGATGCATGTCAAACAACGAGAAAGAGCATAAAAAAATATCACTTGTCTTTTCACAAAAAAAACACAATTACGGGTTCAATGTCTTACCGTCTCGGCGGTGGATAAGGAATAATTTATTTTTACATTTTTGAATTCCCCCCTGGAGCCGCCATGTGTATTTTTTCAATAATTAAAACCTCTTTCAGCCCTAATCTGGGTTTCCAAGCTTTGTATGAGTCCCTGACAGTTAAATTGGCCGTAACGTTTCATTCGGACCCATGATACGATGGACGTCTGCCCACTCTCCAGTTTCTGAGGGCATTCAATGACATTCCCTTGGTAAAAGTTAAAATCTTCATATTTCAAATATATTTCTGAGAACTATGAACACGTAAAAAAAATCCAATGCCAAATATAAGATAATTCTTTACATGAGACCTAATCATGCAGCAACCATTATGTTTCCAGGCCAAATATGTTCATATTCTTCCATAAAGACGCAGAAATTCTGGTGTTTGTTTACCTTTAAAATCCGAATGTTATTATCAGACTCACAGATACAAACATACATGAGATATGTTCCAGAAAATAGTTGTTCTCTTGACATTCACCAGCCTGAAGTTGCATTTGACTGCGCATCCTCTCATTAAAGCAAGCCACGATGAAGTCTTGCATATTGACCGCGTATTCTCTCATTAAAGCAAGCCACGATGAAGTCTTGCATATTGACCGCGTATTCTCTCATTAAAGCAAGCCACGATGAAGTCATGCATATTGACCGCGTATTCTCTCATTAAAGCAAGCCACGATGAAGTCTTGCATATTGCCCGTGAATCCTCTCATTACAGCAAGCCACGATGAAGTCTTGCATATTGACCGCGTATTCTCTCATTAAAGCAAGCCACGATGAAGTCTTGCATATTGACCGCGTATTCTCTCATTAAAGCAAGCCACGATGAAAAGTCTTGCATACTGACCGCGTATTCTTTCATTAAAGCAAGCCACGATGAAGTCTTGCACAATAGACCGCGAATCATTCATTAAAGCAAGCCACGATGAAGTCTTGCACAATAGACCGCGAATCATCTCATTAAAGCAAGCCACGATGAAGTCTTGCACAATAGACCGTGAATCCTCTCATTACAGCATGCCATAATATGGTGCACAGCACCATCTGTTTTTCTGTTTATTATCCCCAAAGCCCGGCTAGTTTGTTGGCAAACATCGAGCGGGAAGTTGCCTTGAAAGCGGCTCCAGGCAAGCATCTCGTCGTAAGTTTTCGTGAACGCGCTGAACACTGTTGTTAATAGATTGCTAAACATTATTAAAATACGGTGTTAATGCATATATATTAGGAAAAACGTACAAAATTTCTTACTACCTGCAAGAAAAATTATGAATAAATGAATGTACAATGTATTGTTCTTAACAAACATTGAATGTTGTTTAGAACTGTCAACTCAACTATATAATTGAAACGGTTTATTTTGAAATGTCAACATAGGATTAGGATTTTTAGGTAGGATCCGTTCCAATTGTTTCAACACATAAGACACTATGAATAGTTTTAACTTTTCTCTATCAAGACCAACGGAAACAAATACAAGTTGACTGTTCAGAAGTGATAACTCCTAATAATTATATAGTTTTTGTTCACAAAGTGTTGTCCTCCTCCAGCTAATTCAATGGAATCAATTAACTTAGAAAGATATAAACAAAACTCTCTGCATTCGCATCATACACTTTAAGAATAGCTACTGTAGAGTCTATAATAGATGACAGTTATCAGTTAAACGCATAATGGGCCAGTAACACACTTTTCATATTAGTATAACTATAGGGATTTATAATAACAAATTGGACCTAATGGAGGAGCTGATACCCGCCTCCAAAAGCGAGCATATCGCGGGAGTTTCTGCGAAGCATCTGAGTCCACGTCGCCCTAATGGACTTGTCGTCCACACAAGTCCTGGAGATGACGTCCACGAGAGAAGAATGTCCACCACGTGGCTATGACGGGTGATAACTCGCTGCCCTGGGACGGTACGCGGCTATGACGGCTGATAACTCGCTGCCCTGGGACGATACTAAAGAAAATGGTTGCGGCAAGCGGGAGATAATTCACGGTAAATTGATCTAGCCTTGAGTGATGAGGTAGTTAGTTGTCTTTGCCCTTATAACTGATGAGGCAAATATTGAAAAACTTACGTTGAGGAAGAGTGAAATATTACTTCTGTTTATTCGATTATCATTGAGTACCTTCAGGCTGGATCAAACAAACTTCTGTCTACAATTTCATTTATTTTAGATTTTATGTTTGAATGCAGTACATTTCAGGCATTTTACTTAGTGGCAAAAGTTCATATACTAATGAGTAAAGAATCTATTGATGAAAATAGTCTCATTAGTATGTTATAAAGTTATCTTTCCTATGTGGGCGTGGCCTAATCTGAGCATAGTGCTAGAGGTTTGCTAGAACTTACCATAATTTATGCTACTAAGAATAGTTCGTCAATGGATCCTAATAAATTATTTATTATTCTTAAAACAAGTACCGGTCAAATGGTTTCATTATTTTTTATTACGGCCTTCCGATCACAGCTCTGTTGATGTGATTGTTTGTTGAGCGCCGATTCCGAATAAACAACTCTACTTTCATAATTGAATGGGTACAATTAAACAGGTTTTACAGATAAGGTTTATTTTCTAGGGGCATTAATAACTCAGTATTTGATCTATTAATAATGAATTGCAGTGAAGGGAGGCAAAATTACCGTCGCAGATATAACCGGGCGGGAGATTGTTAGTTCGTTCTTTAAAGGACTAACTGTCGATTTAAATCTCGGGCGTTTCATAACGATTCTATTACGTAATAATCTAACATAATTTAGATATGAGATGACCCACTTTAGATAGCCTATTATTGTTCATTTTATCCCCATATTTATCTATGCAATTATCAATGCAATTCAGATCTGCCTTATTAATCCAGATTGCGGCCATCTATAAATCTGAGTGTCGCCAGTGGGATCTCATTAACTCTTACCACCCCTCATAATTACGTTGGGATATCCCAGTTTTTAATGATGAATCTTGTCGTGAAAGGTATTGGAAATATTGGAACATATCTTAGAAGTGTAGTTTCCTAGATAACAAATTTTACACGCTTGAAACCCTGTAATCAGCGATAAAAAATTGTTGCTTCGTTCGAACTTTTAGGGTCCTATTTCGAAGTTTTTTCCCCGTGGCAGAACAAATGCAGTACCTCCCTCTGGTAGGGGAGATGACTGACTGCATGTCCCTCAAAATTTTGCCTATGTAAGAGATATTGCCTTACACTCACGTAGACCTGATACATAGCAGACGAATGTGTATATAATAGAATTTTGCGAGCGTGGAACTAGTGTACAAACAAAGATGCATGGAGTATGCACAAGTTCTTTTCAAAAGTCACGTTGGGAACGTAAAAAGTTTATAATTATAAATAGAGGAGTCATTCGTCTCTCATCAACTGGACATTGCCTAAAGAATAATAACGATATAGAAAATAAAAGCTTCCCTCTGTTTCGTTGAGATATGCAATGGTAGCATAACAAACATATCTAATCACACGAATAACATGTATTTTTTCAAATTTATTCATTATTTACTAGATCAATCTACCATAATAAAGGCATCTAAATGCCCAGCGGCGACGAGTTAGTTTCCTATGCACTCGGCAGTGGGTTTAAAGCTGACTTGGGCGGGAATTCTAGTTTCAGAGTGCCTCATCAAAACAGACGTGTTTCAAGGATCTGTCACTGGGCATTTCTACGGACGAATGACTTGCCAACTCATGCCGTAGTACACGGTATCCTGCTAGTGCGTCGCTTCGCTCCAAACTGCATCAGTGTTCTGAAACTCTAATGCATTCACAATTTTGGCCAATGCCAGTACCGGGCTAACTCCGACTGGTAATTTCATAATACTTGAATCGCTACCGCACGCATGTCGCTAGACAAATCTGGAAGCAGGTTGATTCTCCAATGTTTATGGATAGTCTTCAACTTATGCATTAAGAGGATACCTGCATTGTTCTGTACTTAGCATTCATCATCACTATATTATCCAGCTCCAGCAAACAACCAAGTACCCTCGCCTACTACCCCCGTCCGCTAAGCTCATTCACTGCCGAACAGTAAACTCCAGAGACGACTCCCTCCACTGCCCGCTAACAACGGGGCGACTGGCGGTTGTTGACTTCCTCATGGGAACAAAAGAGCGGCGAGCAGCTACCATATCCAAGAATAGGGCAGCGGTTGCTTGCTGACAGCTCTCTGGATAACAATAGGGTTGGCAGGCGGCTGCTAATCGCGCAATGAACAACAATATGGCAGTCGGCAACTGAAGACCGCCCTATGGAGCAATGACATCAGGGCGGCGTTTGGGTTGCTGACCATCACAAGCTGAACTACCTCTATAATGACTACCTCTATAATGACTACCTCTATAATGAATACCTCTATAATGACTACCTCTACAATGACTACCTCTAAAATGACTACCTCTATCATGACTACCTCTATAATGACTACCTCTATAATGACCACCTCTATAATGACTACCTCTTTAATGACTACCTCTATAATGAGCCCCACGCTTCCATGTCAAATAGCATCCTAGAAACGCATGTGATATGTTCATATGTAATTGAAATTCCTCCCGCGTAATGGAGACAAAGTACAGATAATTATTTTAGGGTGAAAGGCTAGTGGAAAATGGATATCTTGTTGGCGTGCGGGGTCAAGGTAACAGAACCATTACGTTGAAGGAGATGTTATTCTGTTACCATACAGTTTAGTACGAAATAGTAGTGTCGGTACAATGAAGTCCTGTCGTGTCCAGATCATTACGTTGAAGGAGATGTTATTCTGTTACCATACAGTTTAGTACGAAATAGTAGTGTCGGTATAATGAAGTCCTGTCGTGTCCAGATCATTACGTTGAAGGAGATGTTATTCTGTTACCATACAGTTTAGTACGAAATAGTAGTGTCGGTATAATGAAGTCCTGTCGTGTCCAGATCATTACGTTGAAGGAGATGTTATTCTGTTACCATACAGTTTAGTACGAAATAGTAGTGTCGGTATAATGAAGTCCTGTCGTGTCCAGATCATTACGTTGAAGGAGATGTTATTCTGTTACCATACAGTTTAGTACGAAATAGTAGTGTCGGTATAATGAAGTCCTGTCGTGTCCAGATCATTACGTTGAAGGAGATGTTATTCTGTTACCATACAGTTTAGTACGAAATAGTAGTGTCGGTATAATGAAGTCCTGTCGTGTCCAGATCATTACGTTGAAGGAGATGTTATTCTGTTACCATACAGTTTAGTACGAAATAGTAGTGTCGGTATAATGAAGTCCTGTCGTGTCCAGATCATTACGTTGAAGGAGATGTTATTCTGTTACCATACAGTTTAGTACGAAATAGTAGTGTCGGTACAATGAAGTCCTGTCGTGTCCAAATTCGTTACCTCTTTCGTATATTTTAGAGTTTGCAGACACTTTCCGAAATGACCAAAAACCGTCTAGGGTATTTGAATATTTATTATACATTGAACACATATTTTGCAAAATTTGATGTTCATAGGCAGTAGTTTTTTGCATCGTTTTCTTCATTCATTCATTTTTTTCCTAATGAATAACCTACAAAATGTTGTCAAGTGTATAAAAATACAGCAGTTAGCGGAATTGAATTAAGATTACCAGGATATTTCAATGATCATATACCGCTCGAGTTTTTTATTGTATGAATAGATAAATAAACCACCCGCAATTGACATAAAATCCAAGTACTGTAATTATTATCTCAGTCAAATTAAATTTGTAATTAACATTAAGGCGATATGGTAACAAAGCAATGATAAGGTATCTACATAACATATTCTAATCAGTTGCGAAATCATCAAATGAAAAATATAACAAATCGTATACAGGAATTTAAACCACATGAGAGGGTAGCACTTGGCCATCCAGCATAATGAAATAAAAATCGAAATACCTGAAATAAAATACTTTCATGGCGGCTGATAAATATGTTTTTCAAACAGTGCACGACCAGTTGGATCATAATTTTTTTTTTAATTTTGCAGCCTAATGGAATGAGTTCTGGTGCCGTCTGGACGCAATTTGGTTTCGAGTTCTGCGGACAATTGACATTTTCTCCATCAGTTTGTCTAATGGCATCAATCATAACAACAGATTCCCCGAATATGTTGTTTTTAATCTCACCATTCTGAAAAACGTGCAAGCTTTCCTATGTTTTCCCTATGAAGAATGACACGCAGCAGACCACATCGCTCATCATCTTTCTTCGATAGGAGCAGCCGATTCACTGTTCGTAATCATGTCCGCGTAACCAGTTTGTAAAGTTACTGCCTGAATTTTGCTCATCGCAAAAACTTATGAAGACATAAAGCAATGAGCTAAAGAAGACATTTACCAGAGCGGGCAGTTAACCAACGCGAGAAATAAAACACGGGGGTTTCGGGAATCCCTACAAAGAGGTGGGGAGCTCAAATTGCAAGCTATTGGCATGCGTGTGCGAAAAGCTAATGATTATCGGAATAAACTAATAATTAACCCCTTATTTGGAATGGTTGTTATTCAGGAACTGAATAACGAACGAGGTTTCCTCATTGGGCGGGCTTACCGATCCCGATTCTCCCGTGACAGAATCAGCAGTATTCCCGTACCCCATAGCATTGTTTCTGTCTTCGTCGTCCCTGATGAAAGCATATGTGGTCTAGTCCCACTCTCTCCCCTTAACTTCGCGTCATTTTATCATCACTTAGTATGTCACCCGGAGTACATATTTGCCAGCTTGTGCAGTGACTTTTGAACTTCTCTAGGTCTTTATTTTCAGGCTTGCTTACCTCACCAGGGTACAGTTAGAGCCTCCTCCTTATGTTTCATCTTGTATTTCGTCTCAATGAATACTGTAGCCAACATTATTCTCCGGAAAGTGATCACACGATTGTACATCTTATTGCTAAATATTTATTAAATCCCATCCGAAGCAATTATAGTTCATGTACAATCTTTCGTGACCATAAAATCGAAGTCTTTGCAAGATTTTAGGAACTATGTTTATTGTTTGCTACAGAAGAAAAACACCAGAATTGGATACTTCCTTTTACCAACTGAGGCTAACCAAATTCCATTTCAGTATTGCCAACGCTGTTAAACTAGTAAAGGCGACTGTACTTGATTTATTTCTGTGTTCTTTTTTTCTCAAGTGACAGTCTGTGAGCATTTTGGTGATTAGCCAGTTTCTTTAAGCTTCTTGGTTCTGTCAATCCGTCCACCCAACCTGTTACCTACATTTGACAAGTGGCGCAGATGATCACCCAATTGAAGCTATGGATTTGTACAGAAATCATTTTGTGAGGTTCCAAAGATCGTTTGAAATCAAAAGAAAAATAATTCGAAGGCGAGCAAACAGTAGGGACGTTTGTTAAGTATTGATAACTTCTTTGAGTCAAGGCTCCGGATATTGTGACTGACCCATTGTTTGAGTTGGAATAGTGGCGTGATCGGGGCAGAGGGTCACTCTTGAGTCAAGGCTCCGGATATTGTGGCTGACCCATTGTTTGAGTTGGAATAGTGGCGTGATCGGGGCAGAGGGTCACTCTTGAGTCAAGGCTCCGGATATTGTGGCTGACCCATTGTTTGAGTTGGAATAGTGGCGTGATCGGGACAGAGTGTCACTTTTGATTAGAGGTCACGGGACTGCGGTGTTCCAGAATTAAATTCAATAAATAAATACTTATATAAAAATGCCGACCATCACCCTACGTAGAAAGAAAACGATGGTACTTGAGAAATTGAGGCGTCTAATAACAATGGACTGGTTTCTCTCAGGATAATAATAAAATTTCGTATCAAACTTTTTTATCCTTCTGACCATTTTCATGTAGTTATAAATGGTTACGTCCTCTAATTGCCTTGCTATCATGAGATGTCTTACATTGACTAAGGTACAATAAACAACAAATAATAGAATGCAGCATGACAATATGGCTTACACATCAAGGGGTTTTCCTGAAAATATTTACATAAACTTTCTATTAATATACATAAATATTATAGCTTTCACCTCATTATTATTTTCCATTTCATGTTAACAATTTAAGAGCACATATACAGTATCGACTAAATTGAGGTTAAGTTCTGAGCTTTGCACTCGCACAAACAAACTTCTATGAACTTTATGTTCATAGCCCTGAGGAGCTAAGTTTATTCATTACACAATCTGCATTTGCTTAACCTCAAATAATAAACCACTAATAAATAGCCAGTGGGGAGCAAACTCGGCCGGGTTACCAATATATGAATAAATATGGTAAGCCATGATATTCGATGGTGACACCAGAGAGCAAACAAGCTGAAAATAATAGTACGATGGGGACCAAAGCTCAAGAGGGGCTTCTGAGCGGCTAAAAATGCATTGCCATGGGGACAAGAGCTGGAGATGGGCTTCTGTGCCATTCACCTGGCACTGCATAAGGACATGCGAGCAGGAGGGTCTCTTAAGCCGCTCAAATGGTACTGCAATGAGGACGGAGGCGCAGTTGGGTCTCGTAGCCACTTAAATCGCACTAAGATGTAGACTGTGGCTCAGGAGATGCTCCGGATCTGCCCAAATGGCATTGTGGTAGGGACTGGGGCTCTCTACAAACAGTTTCCACATTTGGGTGCCATTTGAACCGCTCTTCTGAACCCTTTGTTTTCAGCCGTAAATATTTTAATAACTTTTTCTCGTTTCATCTATAACTCTGCAGCTGCTCTGAAAAATTGGCTTTCAAAATAATTTTCTCAGTATTTTTCATCTGGTACTCTTTTTTCATGTTGAAAAAGTTTCCTTTGATTGCTATTTCAATTAAAAGTCTTCATGGTCAACTTTTCCAGAAAAATAACTGCCTGAAATACATTGTATCATTGATTAAACTAGACCGCAACCTTTTACCTTGTTGTTTCATCAACATCATCCTTCCAGACAACACTTCTCTCACTGCACCTGCTGTATCCCCCCCCCCCCCCCCCCCCCCCGCACACACAGTTAGAGACTTCATTGCGAATGCTGGCGATCTCCACTTGCTTTACGCCCCATAATATTCCGCAAAATGTCAGAGCTGCGCTGTGTTCCTGAGTTACCTGAAGCCCACTTGAATAAGAGGAAGAACAAGTAATAACCAATGTGATGGAAGCAGGCTCAGTTTTTCATAAAAAAACACAGATCTTCAATCACCACTCAAAGGTTAAAGAATACGACGCATTTTATTGTCTTTTATCGGTGGAGAGAAATTATTGGTGAATAGTCAAATAGTAGTCCTGCTTTGGTGAAATATTACTTACTTTTATTAAACCGACTGTTATGAACTTTTCTTATGTTCATACAGACTTCCTTTATATCACAATGTCCCCAAACTAGTATCGTGCATTTCTTCATTCATTCTGAGTAATCATTATTCCCAAGACATTTTACATTGGAGCTCATTATCTGGTTTGCATCGTTTGTAAAACATTCTCTGGGAGCTTATCACTTCATGAAGATGCGGAAACTCTTGGCGTGTCGTGAGAAATATTGAAAAACACGCAAATTCTATGGAATTTAAGAAGTGATTCATGTTCAACGATCGAAAAATCGCCTTGACAACATCAATGTTTTAAAGAAAAATTCCCCCGAATTAACTTATACAATTTATTGAATATTAATAACTATTCCTCGATTTAAATTCAACCAAAAATTTAGATGTGAGCAAAATTATCGAATTAAAACGAAAAATTACATATATCAAACTGGACTGCATCAAAAACAAAGCACAGTTTTGCATTAGTATTTTTTGCATCCGAGATTGTTACCATTCCTCTCTAGCCTGAACTAAGATTAAATGCTTTTACAAAGCTAAACAAGAAGGTAGCGTGTTGCAGTAACATTGAACAGGTTGTAGGAGTACATGCCAAACATTTTCAAACAATAACTATGAGAAATTATTTGAACCGACAATTGTGCTGCTTGAACTGAAGAAGGCCTATATAACTTTGCGCGCTTTAATATTGACATAAAACGTATAGTTTAAACAGGGCGCATTTCAAATAGTTTCGTTACATTTTAATTGTGCTCGTGCATTTTCAGCCGAAAAGATTCGTAAATACGGATTTTATGTATTATTGGTTTTTCGTTGTTTTTATTTGGTTTGACATCATTTTTGCTTTAACCGAAATCAGGTTGTTAGGTTAATAATTTGCCCGCTTTCAAATGAGGTCATGATAGGATTGATTTTTGTGATGATCGAAGCGATTATCAGGTTGCAATTTGATATACTTAGAACTCCTGTAATAAACAGCAACCCATCTCACCGTTGGACGAATAAATATGGATCTCACAA
Organism: Gammarus roeselii; assembly: GCA_016164225.1. Taxonomy (NCBI): domain Eukaryota; kingdom Metazoa; phylum Arthropoda; class Malacostraca; order Amphipoda; family Gammaridae; genus Gammarus; species Gammarus roeselii. The sequence continues at coordinate 13,142 of SDVV010010864.1, forward strand.
CTTCAACACTAACCTACTACAGCCCCCGCAATAGATGTAAAGTATTGTTAGGTGAAGCTCTACAGTAAAAACAAATGCGTTCAATTCAAAGATCTCATCAACTTTCGTACCCAGCCCACGAGCTTGAAATAGTTCGGAACTTCCCGTAAAGTTTCTTTCTGAATAAGGACTGATTGAGGGATTGAAAGGCCGAGTTGTTGGCTTCATTGGTTAAACGACAGATTTAATGCTGAACCTCAACTGAAAGATCTCATTAATAAAAAGATTTCGATGTAAAAGCACAGCTATGGAATCTAGGAAATTCCCATAGAAACATTTACAACTATTCCCATGTTTGGTCAACATCAACGAGGTAAAACTTCTACATAGTTAGTTATCTTCTTTTTTATGAGTCTATTGTGTTTTAGGTATTAGAGGAAAGCGAAGGTGGAAGAACGATTCGTAGATTTATAGCAGTAAATTTACACCACAAACAATTGAGAACGTGATCGAAACCATACCCATCGGCATCAAATAAGTTATCCAGATGCTCTCCTACCCGACTACTTCACTGCAGTTAGCAAGGTTGATTATAATCTTCTTTCCAGTTCTTGAATCATTATTGCCGATTTTATTTAAGAGAATAGTCTGGACTTGAGCGGCTCAAATTTTCCCATATTTATCATATCATGCACAAAAAATGTCGTGCACTCATTTTAACATTGTACTCACTAATTCTGTCATCGAGGGGCTTGAATAAAGACAAAAAAGTTTACGGTCGGAACGTTTCACTTCTAGAACTCTTACGCTAAAAAAGTTCTTTAGTAGAATGAAATTATTCAAGAAAACTTTACATCACTGGAAATTTTCCCTCGACAGTCACAAGGTTTGCGATCGGAAGATAACAGATTCGTGGGATTTCGTTCCAAGGTGGAATCGTAATTGGAAATTATCTCACATTCGAATCAAATATGAAGGCATATGCTCGAATAAATCATAGCAGAACTCCTATTGGATAATAAGTGATTTCAACCGAACACTCACATTATAAAACCTACAGCTGATGAGGTAGAAGGAATCAGAACCGGGTTAAGACATTAACGGCTTTCCCTTAGCAGAAACTGGAATAACAGATTTGCTGGAAGGATGTTATACATACCGTGAGAATGTTCAACCGTAATTTTTTTCCGCTCAAAACGACCCAAAAAAATAGTTCAAATTTGTTCCATAACTGAATTTCTGGGTTATCTGTCCTTCCATTTTCCAGATTTCCCAGTTAGAAGACATCCTCCGTTTACGTTTGCAATCGAAACATGATTGAGGCGAGAACAATCACTTCAAATAGCATCAATCATAAAGTCACTTATGATCGATGATATTTGAAATACGGCGTAAAATAGTGGGACACACGCTGCTGTGTTTAACACTTATTATTCATATTGTAATTCAAATAAGCATTGCATTTAATATTTTTGCTTCTCATCGGCCTTCGAGCTCCTAAATACACAATATACGTCTTTGAAAGACTGCTTGTTCGAAAAATAAACCTTGGTCTGTGTGAATATGCAGGCCAATGCTATTCCTGAAAAATAATTGGCTTCGTCACACAATAGTCGCTGGATATTGACAGAGAAAACGAACAAAAGTTTGAATAGTAGTTGAAGGCTGCGTAAATCCCTGCAGCGCACTAGAAGAGAAACAGGTATCGCAGGGGAAACAACATATTGACTACGGGTCAGTGTTGTTACCAGTGGCCTGATAATGGTACGGACGATCAAATGCAGGTGATCAAAAACATGTCAACCAAAGCTGGTGAAAAATAGATGGTGAATAAAAGTTGATAAACGAACAAAAAGTGATGATAAAAGCAGATGAACTGAAATAAAGGAACTTAATGTGTAGACAAAAAATATATACAAACAAGCCTTCATGAACATAAATTGATGATCAACAGCCGGAGATCAAACAGTGATGAATAAAAATAAACTAAGTCGAACGAATCTGGATAAACACAAACTCACAAGCAAATGCAAATAAAAAACGCTGGTGAGGCAGAACTAAGGAATTTACGCTGAATTCGAGTGTAAGTTGTGACAATGCAATATAAATAAAATGCTCAAAGAAGTTTAGTATTGACGGAGTTATTAGCGTTTCCTTATAACGTCCTTTATTTGACAACATTTAACCTTTTAGGATCGCCCACCAGAATCAATGCAACACAACATTAACTGTTCAGTTCAGTATCATGAATGTTTTGTTTCAGATATGACTTTGTATAGTCATTCATTACCATAATCATTGCCGTGTGTTGCTGAGAACATTCATTCAAGGTACGAAACAGATGGGCATGTACTAATACTGTAACAAAAAAATGCATAAGACCTAAATTTTCTTCTTGTTGAACTGACCATTTGGCAATTATTCATTCGATTGGGCGCTGCGACAAATTGCTTGATTTGGACGAACAAAGCAAGTCAGGCTATAATTGGAGGTCTGTAAAGTGAAGCCTTATAACCACATCAGCATTTTCATGGTTTACCTATGAGGACAGTAATGCTTTCACGCAATTACGCCTCTCGGCCCTACAGTTGAAGTAACTCAACATTTTTGCCCAAAAATGAAGCCTTTATGCATTCAACGTTCACAATACTTGATTATTTCATGCAGTCAACAGGCACAATACTTGATTCCTTCATGCAGTCAACAGGCACAATACTTGATTCCTTCATGCAGTCAACAGGCACAATACTTGATTCCTTCATGCAGCCAACAGGCACAATACTTGATTCCTTCATGCAGTCAACAGGCACAATACTTGATTCCTTCATGCAGTCAACAGGCACAATACTTGATTCCTTCATGCAGTCAACAGGCACAATACTTGATTCCTTCATGCAGTCAACAGGCACAATACTTGATTCCTTCATGCAGTCAACAGGCACAATACTTGATTC